>JNEM01010559.1:0-28667 GCA_000697335.1 Conidiobolus incongruus B7586 | reverse complement strand
AAATTCTAATAATTATAAAGGATTTTTAATTAAGCTTTATTAATATTAATAACTTATGATGATCATTATTTATTTTAACAATGAATAAATTAAATAATAAATTTTGAAATATTAATTTTTTAAAATAAAAACATAATATATATATATGTATATTCTGGAAAAAATATATAAGAAAAATGGATATTATAAAATTTCTAATTTTTTTTTGATTCTGATGTAATAAAATATACTGATATAAATATTAATGATAGAATATATATTGATATAATAATTTATTTATAATGATGTCTATTTTACCCAAGAATTGATCGTCTTCTGCTTTATTCATAAAATCTTTAAATTAATTTATTATTTATGATATTTACTTTATTTATATAATTTAGATAAATTATAGTAATTTAAAAATTTTCTAATAAACGTAAAAACATATGAAAATTAAGATAATTTAATTAAATAATATATTCTTAAATTAAAATATATTGAATTTTAGTTGGTTAAATAGGTGTAATATAGAATTTAGTTATAAAATATAATTAGCACCTTATATATATATATTGAATAGTTGTCTCTATTTTCATTTTAATTATTTAACTATAAATTCATTAAAAATATCAGAAAATCATAATTTTTGTGCAATTTTACTAGATATATTATAAATTAATAAATTAAAAAAATTGAATAAAATGTTAAAGGAACCATTATTATGTATTTCAAACATCAATATATACTAATCAGAGTTAGTAATTTATTAAATATATGTTTAGTTTTTTATAATATTTGCTAGATTTAATTAATATTTCAAAATATGAGTTCTAAAAGAGTTTGATTATTAAGGTGATAATAAGGAATTTTATAAAATCTAATGAAAGACAAAGATGCCAAAATACTTTTGGAACCATAAGCGCTCCAGTAATTTTAAATAAAATGAATAATTATAATTATTAAGAATTGCTATTGATATTTTATATTCATAAAATCACGTTAATTCAATAAACATAAATATGGGTTTATATTATTAATAATGTTTTTATATTAAAACTTTATAAATGTTTCTATTTATGATATAATTGAGTTATTTTTTCAAATGAATTATTTTGAAGAATAAATTAATGAGTACAGGCGGATTTCTTAGTTTATTTTTGCCAACTGGTTTATTAAACCAATCACATAATATATTTCACATAATTTGCATTAGAAAATATTTCAAGATATTACATGGGTTTGATATGATTGTTTTTGATATTCGTTACAATTCATTATATAAAACATTAAATTTATTTAAGGAAAAATATATTGTTAATTATATTATGAAAAATAAAATCTTTTCTCTATCCCGTGACCTTATACTTTAATCTTAAGCCTGTTGGTTTACTTATTTAGATTCTAGGGTTATCAGTTATTATTTTTTAATTCGACGAAACCGGTATTGAAGAGAAATTCAACTACAATAATTCATCTTGATTTGATTGTATTACTTATATAATTTATTACGTTATGGGCTATAGTAATGGGATCTATTAAAACTTTCATCAAAGCGGATTTTTTATTCAGATATAAACTATTTTGTAAACATACATATTCTTTTGCTGAAACTTGAATTTTATTTTCTATTTAATTCTTTGCAATCGTTAATTTGAAAGGTTTGCGCATATTGTTTGAGAATACTATATCCCAGTTATCATGTGACACACTTTGATGTCTTCAGTACTACTCTTCTACATTGATACTGGAATTTATAGCGTTACTGACGATTCTATAGCACCAGTTTCTTTAGGAATTTATTGTTTCATATCTCCTGAACCTCCAGAAGGTCAATTGAATTAATATATGGTTTGCTACATGAATCATGTATCTATCTTAACACTTGTGTTTTCATTTATTTCAATCGCATTCTTTATGCTAAAGATCAAAAAGAAGGCAAAAAAGTCAATTCTCAGCGAATTAGAGAATTCAACAGGGCAGTATCGCTTGCATCTGTTAAGTTACTTGCTATTGTAGCATTTTATCTTCTAACAGATAGCTTCGAAACGTATCTAGAATTGTATGAACTGACCACAAAGCTCAGTAGATCTCCAATCGCTGACTTGATGTCTACATTATTAATAATTTTAATAATACAATTAACTTTCTTTTGTTGCTCCTAACCAATAAGGAGGTGGGATCTCAGTTTTATAACAGATAGTTATATAAGTAGAATGAGCTTACCATCCATGTTTAATTTTAAATATATTTAATATATACAGAAATATTTTGATTACAAAATTACTATTTTTATTTTAATTCATTTTCTCTTTGATAAAAAATTTTTATAATTGCAATATACCTTTAAGTTATTTTTAAATATCCATAAAGAAATTCCCATTGATATATATTCTTAACATACTTTGAATAGTATCAAGGATATTATAAAATTGAACAAATTGTGATCATAAGAAATCATGTTTGATAGAATCCTTTAGACTTTTTAATATGATGATATAATTTTATATTATATATAATTTTCGGTTTTAAATTATATCGGTAAAGCTAAGCATACTATCAAAATAAGTATGAGATGATATTATATATATGTAATAATTCTTTTATCATTACCTTTTTCAAATCATTGTAACCTAATCAGAAATTAGATAAATTATATTGAACTAGTTAGATATTACAGTATACCACAAAAAGTTGGTTTATCATTATACTAAGATAATCCTATAAATGTCAATAATATTGAATTACAAAAGTAAAACTCCCATTTAATCATCCATTCGAATTATTTTACATTTTGATGTTATACAATAAAGAAAATACAATATTTCACACGATGTTCATATTAAACTTGAAATTTAAAAAGAATTATGCTTTACTGCATTATGTTAAAAAATCAATTACATGTTATTGATATTTTTTACTATATTTCATTGAACTGATACTAAAACAATTATCAATAAATTTGCATATATGGCTTAAATATAACATAATATATATTTGATAACTGAGCTAAACATAGCTTGGAAATTTATACAATATTATTAATATAGCATTCAATGATATATAAAATTAAATACTTGAGTGGAATGATGTGTGAATACAGTATTTAACACTTTCTCACAGCATATAATATGTGTACATGCATTTACTCACATTGATTCATCATTACACCATATACTATTGTAATTAAATTTCGTTTTAATAAAGATTTTATAGATGTTTATAAAATTTGTTATAATTATATTCCAATTCTCACGCTATTATATTGGATATACAAGAATCATTTAGAAAAGAGTTTATAACAAGCTAATTCTGAAGCTTCAACAAATATTTTACTTTATGCTCACTTTCGATATCAATTCAATTGTTGACTTAATTATATTTAAATTATTGAATCTAATAATATTTGGTATATTATTATATTGTAAATCTTTTATTTATATTTTACAATTACACAATTGATTAACTTTTTAATTGGAATTTGAACAATTATAAGAGTGATAATTTTAAAAATAAACTTTAAAAATATCAAAATATATAATTTGTAATTTTATTCAATGTATATTTATAATATACATTTGTAATTTTTTTATTATACCACTTTTACATTTCAGTTTCTAAATTAATTATCCTAACCCAATTCTATATTCATGTTTATGATAATAAATTATCATTCAAGGTAATTTGAATATTGTCCAGTGAAATAAATTTAATGATAATACATAAGAATATATTCAATATTCGCATTTAGAATTACGACATTTAATCATCTTCGAAATTTAGAAAGTCGATTTATATAAGTTTTGTTGATAATTGTATATATAACTATTGATCGTTTAAATTATAACATTTAATGAATAATATCGACTAACTATATTGGGTTTTGGTGCTTTGAGACCAATGAATATCAAAATCATAGATCTAAATAACTTACTAAATTCAACAAATGTTTATAAATCAAATATTGAGCAGATTTCAATGATTAATGAAGCGGAAAGAAATATAAGCCAGCGATTAGTCGCGATAAGTAAATAAGTATAGAATTACTTTATACTACATTCGATTTTTGAATATGTAACAGAGAAAGAGAAAACATATTTTATCATGGAATAATGTATTATAACTATAGTATGAACTTTAAATTTAATGAAAAGTAAGTTTTATATTTATAATAATTTATATCAAAACTATTATTCTGTTTGCTAATATAATACATCAAAGTTCAAGTAAATAATAAAATTTTCTCCAATTTTATATGTAGAGTGTCATAATAATAATTTATTTGACCAACCACTATTTTTAAAGTTTTGTGTATTCATTATTTATTTAGTATTGGTATTATGGTAGTCGGAATTAGGAATTTTTCTGATTTGTGTTTAATATAATCAATATCCAATATGAAATAAAATAAATAAAGTTACTATAAAGTGAAAAAATATATTGAAATTATACTAAGTCAATGTAAGTATATTTTAAAAACCAATTATAATTAAGTTTTGAATTATCATTTTATAATACTTGAATATATTTCAAAAAAATAAAAATTTATTATAAATTTTTATCCGAAATAATATTAAATTTTAACAAATATTACTTTTTAAATGTCTATAATATTGTAATTAACAGGTTAATTTGAGATATACCAATAAAGACTTTAACATACTCTTCTTATATTGTGATAATATTTAGTCAGATAATGGGGTATATTCCAAAAATTTATCCACAATATTCAAATTACCCTGTTTCCTATTCGTTATTTTGTCTATAAACAATTTAATTCGTTAAAAATCGGAACGATGGTATTTGAAATAAATCTAATTAGAGTTACTTGATCAAAGAATATAATACATCGAGTATATCATATTTCTTAACCTGAATTCAAGAGTTTAAGATATCATAAATTATAAACAAATTATTGATTGTTTTGTTGGTAAAATTTAGTGGTATCTCTTATCTATTTCGAGGGATTAAATGGTTAATCTAGATTATATGTATATTTATATATATATATATTTATATATATTTGATAAAACATTAAATCCATTAATCCGAGTAGCAAATACTATACCTATATTATTCTTTAAAAATTTTTCTTTTTTTTTAATATTTCATTTCATATAAATATATTATTTATTTACTTGAGAAAAATAGTTTCAAAATATATCATTTTTTGAATAGATATTCAATTATTATATTATATATAATGGTGATTAATAATCAATTTTAATGATATTGAAATATATTTTATTATTTTTCTAGAATTTTATATTTGAATGGAAATATGAGCGAAAGAAAACAAAAATGTAATACTATGTTATCTTAAATAATCACCATATGATGCATTAATTTAGAATTTGACAGGTATAATTTCCTTTAAAATTATTTATATGTCCTAAATAAATTTATTAAAAATATTTTAATCACAAAAAGGAAATCAGTTGAGAGATGTTAACAATTTGAATAAAGCAAATCCTTGTCATTCTCAAAAGTTTTTCCCTATTCTATAGAGAGAAATTAATATGAGGCCAAAGTAAAAGCACTGGTTATTCCCAAAGATCGTATATACACTAGGGTAAAAAGAATATTTATTTCAGTTTAATGAGCTATTTTAAATAATATTAGGTAGGAAATTATATCATACGTTTGATATTCAAAATCAAAATTGCATTTATAAGAAATTAATGAATTAACTAATTTTTCGATATATATAATAAGATGGGTAAAAATTTATTCAGAGACTAGTATTATTTGGAACTTTCAAGTGTGACAAAATAAATCTAATGATCAAAACATCACGTGTATATTGCATTGAAATCTCCTTGATAAAATTTATCTTGGGTGAGTCTATCTGAAAATTTCTACTTTTAAAATCAATTTTTGAATAGTAACTGAATTGTGGAAATTCAAATGATATAACAATTATATTTAACTGTTTATATATATAACTTTGGTTATTTAAAATTAAAAAAGTGCCATTCCAATGAAATTGCATTATTTTAAGGCTTTTATATTTTATTTAATTAACCATAAACTTGGATAGGCGACTCATGAATTGAGGCGCAATTTTTTGGTGATATGATTTTGGCCAGATTATTCATGAAATAAATAATATATTTTACCTGATTTAATGAATCATAATGAGTAATTTTCCTTATGACCATGATATAGTATAAATATATTGGATACACTTGAGTTTATCAAACAATCAATTAAATTTTTGACTTTCAAATTTTGGTATGAAAAATGGATTCTACTGAATCACATCAAAATTCGTTGTATACTCTAATTTTAAGTCTTGTGAACTTGTTAATTGGGATTCTTGGGTTACCAATTATTTCTTTGATATATATATCTATGAAGCCATTGTTGAAAAATAATCGCACAACAAATATTCGTCTTGTTTTAATTGTGTTAATTGTAGATTTTGCAACTTGTTTAACACTTGTGATTGAATCCACAGCAACAGCGATCAAACATGATTTTCTATTCCAGTACCCGTTATTTTGCAAACTCGGTCATTTCTTTGCTGGAGGTGCCACATTTTGTTCCATTTGGTTCCTTGCAATTGTTAGCTTTGAAAGGTTTACACACATAGTTTTGGAATATCGTATATCAAATTATATTTGGTATACCATAATGATTTCTATAGTAGTGTTCTATTTTAGTATTGGCATTTATTCAGCTCTTCACGATTCTATTCACCCAGATGAATTGGGAGTTTATTGTTTTGTGTCTTCTGAATTACCAGAAGGTAAAATAATTTTTTATATGGTTTTTGTTATGAATTGTACATCTATCATAACAGTTATATTTTCTTATATTTCGATTGCCTTAGTCACTTTAAATCTTAAACGCAAAACTAAAGTAATTGACCCCGACCAAGTATCAGGTTTTAATCGAGCTATTAAAATTGCATTTATCAAAATTTTTGCTATTGTAGGAGTTTATCTCCTTACAAATAGCTTCGAGACATATTTGGAGTTATACGAAATTGTCACATCGCTTAAAAGATCAGAAATTGCCGACGTGATTGCCACAGCTTTAATCAATTCTAACCCATTGATTAATTCCGTGTTACTCCTCTTAATTAATAAGGAAGTGGGACATCGGTTTTTTGAGATGTGTCGATATAATAAGATTAACAACTTTAGTAGCACTATTAAACTAGATACTTTATAAATTTCTAATTGTTTTTGCAAATCACACCAATATTAATTTATTTTATTTTAATTTATGAATAAAGCTTAATTATAATGTCTTTATAGATTTTTATAGATTCAATTTTATTATAAATTTTAAAACTATTGAATATTATAAATTAATTTAAAAAATTTCAATTTAATATAAAGACAGTGATCATCTGATTTATTTAAGATACTTGTATCAATTTTTATGAGAATTGAGTTCTAAAAATATAACAATTTGTTTACATTTTATTATTTGCAATGAGATAACTATTTTAACTGGAAATATTATCAAATTTATTTACTCAAAATTCGCCTTTTTTCGAAATTGCAACACACCTGTTAAGAATTTATCACTTTAACACCATATATTTGATACTATACTGAATGTCGTATCCAATTAAAATGTGTCCTACGAGTTTAACTCGCTTGGTAGATTATTTTAGATATGAACTAGATTTTCTAACCCACATGACAGTTAATCATCAATATTAGATACACACAAAATAATTGGATTAATAAATAAAACCGAAATCAGTGTCAAGCATTTAAGTTAAAAGACTAACCCCAATTTTTCAAATACAAGTTAACATAAAGGTAATAATCATATATAAAAATACAAAATGAGCTTTAAATGGAAATTATCAAATCCATTTCATTATAGTAGCTGGTTTCGATTCGGTAATTCTATTAATTTTAGCACTATCGATGCTTTTTTATAGATTTAATTGTGTAAGTTGGCGTTGTGTCTTTGGAAATTTCGGTGAAATGTGATTTAGATGAATAATTGCCAATTAATAGTGTGAGAGGAAGAGTTCTAGGCGAAAAAGTTATATATTATAGTTGATCAAATAAAGGAATTAAAAATTCGAGTTTTTATTACAATTCTCAAGCTCGTCACTATTCAATACCTGTATGAATCAGTTATGACAACGTAGCAAAAAATTTCATTAATAAAATATAAATAAAATAAGAGCTTTAGTAATATTGTTAAATAATGATAAAGAGATATTTTTTTGTTAATTATTATTAGTTTTTTATACCAATTCATTTGTAATAATTGAGGGTGGAGATAATTTTGGGAAAAGAAATAATTCTTACTAAATTGGACTCATATTCTTTCAAAATATTTCTCAAAAGAGAGTGATTTTCGAAATATTTGTTTTCAGGCAAAGAATCTTCATTCACATATATATTAATAAAAGACAATTACGATTGAATGTATTAATTATATTTTCTTAATTCTCATTAAATATAGACACACTGTTAAATATAGTTATATAATATTTTCTATAATTACTTTGAATATTTGAAATACATAAGCATTTTACTAAAAAATTAATCAAATAGCGAATATTTTATTATATTGGATATATTTAATTTAAAATTATATTGAAAAGTCATTGAGTCGTATATAATTGAGTGGTACACTCAATCTGCTACATTTAACAAAATTTAACGCAAAACGATGTAAGAATGGGTTCATAATATAAAATACATCAATTAACAAATATAAACAAGACTATTCTTTGATCATTTTATTAATTTGATATATTGACATTTTATCAAGTGGAATTTTTAAATGTTCCACTGAGTACATAGATATCGTATAGGACAGCTTGATTTTCCATTTCGGATTTGACTTTCATATTCTGATACACAAATATAAAATTGAATGATATACATTGTGTTTTACTATCTAATTTAAATATGTAATGTGTTATAAAATCTGTTAAGTTGATGGATTGCAAAGAAATTAAAATATTGATATATCAAAACATTCTCCTTAATATTAAATTAATAGATTTATATATTCGATTATTGAATGAAATCCATATATTATTATATTAGGATGAGTTTACCTAGTTGATAAAATATCAACAAATATATTGATGGCCAATTTTTGAAAATAATTGATATAATTTAATTAATATATAGGTAAATATTTTAAAATAGTTCAACAGTGAATTTCTATTCTAGATTCGAAAGTAAAAAATATTAAATTCTGATATTCAAATAGAAAAATCTTTATTTTTTAATAATGTAAAAATTTTTAAAATTGGAATATTAATTAAATATATTTAGTTAAAATATTCGGGAATTTGGAGTGACTGACATAATAAATCTATTAAATTTTAGTTGTATATTTAAGTGATACTGTACTATCAGATATTTCTAAAGACTTAGGTGATTAGAAATGGTACTATTCGGAATAACTGAGCTATGAAAAAAAACTCATATTTAATTATAAAAGTTGAGTATTAATTGAGCAAAATTTTAAAATCTATTACAAAGTAATTAGGAAATTCCGGAGATTTATTAATGCTTGCAGACTAAAAATGACTATCATTCCATAATATTAGGATATACAAATGTTAAAAGTGAAGTAATGTATTAAAAATCGAGAGTTCGTAATATTAATATAGTTATTATGTTTCAAATTTATTTTCAATTATATTGATGATTTAATTGCACAATTAGGACATTAAGTCACTTATTGAGTTATTTCATTTAATATACTAATGTAAGTATAATTTTATTAAAACATCATAATATCTATATATTGTTCATAATAAGTATATATTCCCATAAGATTAATTTATGTATGCAACATACACTTCTTATCAGGATTTGGAACTAAATAAATTCAACTTAAAATATTAAATATATTAACTAGAATAATTGATTAATTTTAATGGAAATTTAAAATTCAAATTTTTAAAGATAATCTAAAGCATTAATAATTGAAAAAAACAATATATTGGAAGAAAAACTCAAAAATTGATTTGTATGAATGCAATAGCTTGGGTATTTTGTAAATTTTTATTAAAAAAATATATATACATACGTGAAAAATGCTATTTAAAAGCAAAATCAACCAATATATATTCCTCCGAATACTTATACTAAAATTTTGTAAAAACAAGTATGAGCGATTATTAATATAATTATATTAAAGAAACCAATAATCTAGTCCAAATCCTGTTTTCAAGTTATTGTATCTGAATAACTAGGAATATAACTAATTAATGTTGTTTAACTGTTTTAATAGTCAAATGATATTTTGGACCATAAAATTTTCGCAGTGTATCCATATATCAAGATAACATCACATGTTTATTACATGGAAAAAATTTGAGAAAATTATGTTCTGAATGAATACATTTAATTTGATACAATTATGGAATTTGATTGATAAAGGATTAATTGATATAAATAAAAACTATAATAATAAGTGATTTAAACATTTTATCATTTTAAAAAATATATTTAGCGCATTAATTTTGAATACTTTAATTCATTTATAATAATTTTTTTAAAATTTTAGTTTGAATTTTTTATATAAATAATTGATCTGATAAAATTTTTTTTATTAAGGGGGGGTAGTTTTGAGGCGCATTTCTTAGATAAAATGATTATTTTCAGATTCTTTTATAAACCAATCAAACACTAGACTTGCATAATATAACATCAAATGGAACTTTTTGTATTACAATAAATTGGTATAAATACCTGTGCTTGTTATAATTATCTAATGAATATCAATTTTGGTTCTAACCTTAATTACGATTTAATATATGGAAAATGGGTTCTACTGAAGCTGGATTGAATACAACGTATAATTTAATATTAAGTCTAATTAATTTATTAATCGGATTGCTAGGGTTGCCGGTTACTATTCTGATTTTGATATCAATGAAGCCAATATTGAAAAATAATCAAACAACAAATATTCGTCTGGTTTTAATTGTATTATTAGTAGATTTTGCAACTTGTTTGACACTTGTTGTTGAATCAATGGCAACATTAATTAAACATGATTTTCTATTCGCACATCCGACATTCTGCAAACTCGCTTATTTCTTTGCTGGAGGTGCCACATTTTGTTCCATTTGGTTCCTTGCAATTGTTAGTCTTGAACGATTTACTCATATCGTTTTGGAATGGTATATCCCAACTATTGTATGGTACGCCCTAATGACTTTCATAACCATTTTCTACTTTGGTATTGGCATTTATAGCGCTTTTAAGGACTCCATTCATCCAGATGCATTAGGAGTTTATTGTTTCATATCTTCCAGTCTGCCTGAAGGTCGTGTATTATTATATATGGTTTGTTTTCTGAATTGTGCATCTATCCTGGTCGTTATTTTTTCTTATATTGCAATTGCTCTTGTCACGTTAAAGGTTAAAAGAAATACCAAGATAGTCAACCAAGATCAAGTACCAGGTTTCAATCGTGCTATAAGGATTGCATTTGTCAAAATCTTTGCTATTGTAGCAATTTATCTACTTACGAACAGTTTCGAGACATATTTAATATTGTATGAGCTTATCACGAAACTTAACAGATCAGAAACTGCTGACATGATCGCTACAGCTTTAATCAACTCTAACCCGTTACTCAATTCTATTTTGCTTTTACTAATTAATAAGGAGGTGGGAACTAGGTTTTATGAACGATTCCTCTACTATCACAAATTAAATAACCAAAACAACGGTCATGTTTAATAATTTATCTTTATTTAATAAATATATTATAAACTAGAAATTGGATTACATCTGTCACATTCATCTTTGGTCCTATTCTGAAATTTTATGAGGATGGAGCATTTTGAATTACTGAAATTACTCTAACACTTCATATACATCATCATCCTTGATTTGATAACCAATTGAACCATATCCCCAAAATTTAAACTCGTAGAGTTTTTTGAGGTGAAATTTATTGTTGAAACTGAATAACTTCTCATAGTTTGAAATATGATATCATTTTAAACATATCTTTTTCAAATTGATAGATTTTATGGTAATTATCTAACTATATTTGGACTAAAATTATTACCTATATAGGAAATTGAATTATCTAATATATCACTATTTCCAAAAATATCATGATAAAATATCATCTTTGTAGTTAATTGGATATCTATAATAGACTTAGAGTAAATTTGTAAAACTGTCTGGATTTTAAACAATTTAATATATTATTGATAAAATTTTTATTATTTCAATAATTCTGATTTATTTTATTAACAATTTTCAATAATCAAATTTAAACTTATATTTCTTTTAAAATTTTTAATATTGGATTTCAATAGATAATTTCAAATTACTAAATAAAAATATCTCAGCATTAAAATTTTTTTAAGAAAGAACTAAATCATTTAATACAGATTTATATATTGTATTATTAAATAAATAGTATTCAAAATCATATCAAGTGTTTTATTGAATTTATCTAATATATTATAAATTTGAATATATAATTTTGCTATACGAGATGGTCGCTCCTTATTAACCATCCAACTTTCCCATTAATTTAAAAGCAATCCACTTATGGATGTGGTTCGGAATAAATTCGGACCCTTGATATGAAAACATCTTCTGTAACTATTATAATATCAAAGCATACTATTACTAATATAAAATACCTTTTTGAACCAGATGTGATAAGGTACCTCAACAATCCAAAATTCTATCTGACTCCCCTTTATCTCAATTCAACTGTTATCTATCTACATTTTCAAGTTTATCCATAATTTACGGAAGTTTCCTTGATTAATTATTAATTGTGATCTTCTCATTTTGTAATTATCTCTGGGATACTTATTAGGAAAAATCAGTCATATGATACTAATTAAACTTGTATTTGTTCAAATTGTTGAGTGTTGAATTTGAATATAGTATAATTTAGTGAAAAAACTAATGTTATCTATTTAAACTTCAACCTATAAAAAATTATCTTTATCTTTATTTCTCCAAATTTCTAATTAATACTAGAATTTGATAAATCAAAATTATACCTATAATATGTTAAATAACATTTATCAGAGGATATTAAATTTTAAATTACATATATATTTATATTTGAATTGACTTAAATGAAATATTGTTTTGAATTTAAAAATAATATATGTGAGTAATTCAACTAACTTTTGGTTATATATCTCAATATAATGACATTATTTTTAATTACAATTTGGATTAAAATAATCTAATGTGAATTTGAAATGATCTAATATTTTTAAGCATAGAATTTGTCAAAATTAAAAGGTTTTGAAAATTCTAGTTTTGGAAATTTAATTATTTGAAATATGGAATAATTTCCAAAAGTAATTATTTTCATACTAAAAATTACCATATATAGTCTCAAATATTTCTAACTGAGATTTTTAATTATTGAATAAATAATTTTTTTATTCAATAGTATCATTTAAATTAGCAAATGAATAAGCATTATCATGACATCAGAGGTATATTAATTCTAATTATAATTTCGAAATATCAATTATTTTTAAATAAAATATAAAAACAATACACATTTACTAATACAATGCATCTTTTAACCTCCTTATTAGATATATTAGTTTTGAATAATTCCTAATTTTTTTAGCTTGAAATATTTAATGGTATATTAATCGATCAGATATTAATATTGAAAAATTTGTCAATATAACTTTAATTATCAAGAAAA
This sequence comes from Conidiobolus incongruus B7586, assembly GCA_000697335.1. Taxonomy (NCBI): domain Eukaryota; kingdom Fungi; phylum Entomophthoromycota; class Entomophthoromycetes; order Entomophthorales; family Conidiobolaceae; genus Conidiobolus; species Conidiobolus incongruus. The sequence continues at coordinate 15,026 of JNEM01010559.1, read as the reverse complement.
AAACTCTATAAATATATTTAGTAGGAAAATTTTAAATTGAAATTATTTAATATTATTTAAATTCTATTAGAATTAACCATATCAAAGTATTTATTTTCGTTTATTAGAAAAATAATTTATATAATAATTAGAGACAAAAAATACTTGTAATTGCTATTCTAATTAGAATATATTGTGATTTTATATATTTTGTAATTGTGCTAAATATAATTTTCAAAACAATGCAATAAATTACTTTGAGTGAAAATTGACATATTAATTAAAAATATAAGAGAAGTAGAAATTATTGGATGATTGTTTTAATTACAGTTTTGTGTAATATTTACAACTTAAATTAAAAAAGTCAGATATATATAGGAGACCAAATCAACTATCATCAATAATTATTTCTTTGAATATAATATTGAGTAACATTAATATTTGCGAATCTTGATTTTAAAATATATTTAATATTAGAATTATATTATATTTCAGAGACTATTTTTATAATTTTAAAGTATAAATATGAAATATATTAACGGACTCAGCTCAGAACTATATAAACTCTATTGTCAATTAATTTTTTAATTTTAGTTTAGTTTCAGCAGATATCATATTCTTAATTTCAATATTGCCCTCAAGAACATGACAGAAGTTTACAAAGGGTAATATAGTTTGAAATTAATTATTGATTATATATTATGAAAGCAAGAAATCCTATAATAGGGTAGTTTTGTAAATATATATATATATCAATTGTAAACATATTTATTCCTAATTTATAATTTCATTGTTCTAATTTTTTCATTTAACTATTATATCTATTAAAATCTCAAATTATCGGAAATATCAAAAATTATTTACTTTTTTGTCACTACACACATACAATCATCGAAATTTTATCTGTCATTTCAAAAATCTTAGATAAAAAAGTTTCATAACTTTTGAAAAATAAATTTATCAATATATCCTTTTACCTATATAACTTGGAATACTGAATAAAAGTATTTGAAGATTTGAGTATATATGATCAGTAATATTCAATCTCCAATATCCTGAAATATATAATAAAATAATATTTTAGATATGTGATACTATTAAATATCTTTCATAATATTTTTATACTTGAAATATATTAATTATCATAATTAAATTTGATATTAATTTGATTAAAATTATTTCAAAATTCAATAATTGTAACTTCAATGTCAATAATTGTTTGAATTAAAAATACATAAAGGTTTGTAAGTTAGAAGAATCAAAAATTAATATCATTTTCAATGAATATTATTGATTAATAATATATTTAAATTGTGTATTTCAAAACAAGTTTGAAAACTCAGCAGACAATAAAGCGAACAGAATAAACATGGCATATAAATACAAATATTTAAAAGTTTAATGATCAAAATTAATTTGAATAAATATTAACACTGAAATATCTTTTATTGTATATTAATTTTCCGTATTAATATTCTATTTCCCAATCTTGAAAGCTGGATAGTCAAGACAATGTTTACATTGATTATACCAATTAAAATATTCTATCACTAAATATAAATTTGTTGTTAAATTATTGATAGTATATTTATTTAAACAATAGTTATAATAAGTATTTATGTTAATACTGGTTATTGAAACTAATTCAAATCAAAAAATATTTATTTATCAGTTTTAAGAAATTTCCAAAATTCGAATCTCGGAGGATGATCCGTAAGTACTTGTTTATTTGATAAATGCGTCAAGTTATGCAAATAGGCTCCACTTTTAAACAATATTAAGAACTTCGAATTTATAAGGTAAATTTGACGAACTTATTGCTGAACCTGCAGAGAATGATATGATTCAAAATATATATTGAATAATATATATATCGCAATTGATACGAGAAGAAAATTGAAATATGGATTTGATTTATCAATGATGTTAAATATTTTTTTATTCAGGAATGCGTTGATATACAATGAAAGCTTTTAAATCAATGGATTTATTAAGTTGATGTCAGAACTAATATATTTGAATAATATTGATCAATATTCAATAGTATGCACTTTGAATATATTTGAAACGTTAAATAATACCAAAATAATGTCCCGAAAGTTTGTTATCCGAGTTCAAATATAAATAAATCATTATGATTCACAAACTCTTTCCAAACAAATAATAAAAGTGTAATCAGTTAAATAATCGAATTTAAATATGAACCACCATATTTTTTAAGAATCTATATTATATAATCTAGACAATTAAAATACTTTCGTATACAATTTTATGCATTAGCAAAATTGGTAAATTAAATTCCACTAAATCATTTAATTCGAAATTATTAAATAAATCAATTACAAAAATTTAAATAAATATACAACATATTTTACCAAAATATTATTTAATATTTTTTTAAATACTAAAAGAATATGATTTTTTTTGCGGATATACATTTCTATATAATTTATATTAAATATTTATAAAACAATTATGCTAATTCAAGAGGGGGATTATTAATTTAGGAAAGCTTTATTGGTAATTGATTGTTCTATATCATTCCTTAAACAAATCTCGAATTTTTTTTTGGCTCAGGAATTATAACCACAAATTCTTATTACTACAAATATTGGATATAAATAATAGTGATGGTAATGATTATCTCATCACTATCAAAATTATATTTTCTCACGGAAATTTTAAATAAATGCAAAATGGATACTATTGAGACGAATCCACATTCTACGAATACTCTCATATTAAGTCTCTTTAATTTATTCATTGGACTTCTGGGGTTACCAATAATTATATTAATTTTTATATCCATGAGACCAATCTTGAAAAATAATCGAAAAACAAATATTCGCCTCGTTTTGATTGTATTGATTGTAGATTTTGCTACTTGTTTGACTTTGGTGATTGAATCCACTGCAACAGCTATCAATCCCAATTTTCTATTCCAATTTCCAATGTTCTGCAAACTTGCCCATTTCTTCGCTGGAGGTGCCACATTCTGCTCTATTTGGTTCCTAGCAATTGTTAGTTTTGAAAGGTTTACAAATATAGTTTTGGAATATTATATCCCTAGCTATGTTTGGTACATCATAATTTCTTCTATAGTAGTATTTTATTTTGGTGTTGGCATTTATAGTGCTTATGAAGATTCGATCCATCCAGACTCATTAGGAATTTATTGCTTCGTATCATCAGAGTTGCCTGAAGGTCTAATAATATTTTACATGGTTTGCATTCTGAACTGTGCATCTATCGTGACAGTCATATTTTCATATATATCAATTTCAGTTGTGACTTTAAGGGTTAAAAGGAACGTTAAGATAGCCATACCGGAGCAAATAAGAGAAAATAACAGAGCTTTATCTCTTGCAATTGTAAAAATATTGGCTATTGTAGCCTTTTATCTCCTTACCAATGGATTCGAAACATATTTGGAATTATATGAACTTATCACCAAGCTTAAAAGATCAGCAATTGCTGACATGGTCGCCACAGCTTTAATCAATTCTAACCCTTTGGTCAATTCATTTTTGCTGCTCCTAATAAATAAGGAAGTAGGAGCTCGGTTTTATGAAAGATTTTTTAATTAATATAAATAAAAGTAATTGTGCATTTAATAATTAATTAGTATATTTGGATAACTTATTGCAAATTCAAAATTAATTCATACTTGTTTCATTATCCTTTGATTTAAATCTGAAACTTAAATTACTTATATACCTTAAGTCACTTTTTATCATCTTATTACTTTGAGCAATATTCTTAATGTGATATCTGTTTAAGTTATATTCTGCTCATTATAATCAATAGCTAAATTTTGTAGAAGTTTAATTAATTCCTGAAATTACAAAATTTAAAAATACAGAGTATCAGAAAATTTCTTTTAATCAAATTTTATATATCCTGAAAGTGATTGTTATTTAATTGAATATTGTAATTTTGTTTTGAATACACTAATATTGAATAGATTTGTATACTTAATAAGGGTATTATTAATAATATTCATGATAAATATTAAAATTTGCAATCATAAACAATATTCAAATTAGATGATATAAATATATTTTGTAGATATCTGTTAGTTTAATCTTGATATAAATATTAGAGCGAGCCAGGAGGCTGGCTATAGGTTAAATATCTCAGTTTCTCAAACATATTGATACAATTCATATATGAATACAACCTTCAAATTTGCTGACATCAGTATTATCAATTAATACATCCAACTCATAATTAATGTTATAATAGCATGTCATCAGATTTTAAATAAAGTCATAATAGGCATATGTAGGAGAAATTTAAATATTCTTGATTATACCCAACTTAGTTTGATCTAAAATATCTGAATGTTCTCTATAATTTACAGCTTTTCATATGATATTGTATAATTCAAATTAAAAATTAACTGATATTCAGCTTGCCAATAGATACCAATATTTTCCCTGTTGGCTTAGAAAATAGAATTGAATAATGCAAGACTATATTTTATTTTAGATAATTTATGAGTTATTGAATTTTCCAAAGTGTAATTCAACAAATAAATAACCTGATTTTACATTAATTGATCAAAATAAACATACAAGGGTTAATTATATTGTCATGAGACATGTGATTCCTTTCTACCCAAGTATTCCCACTTCAACCTAATTTTAAAGTCATTTCCCCCTTGCATACCATCTGTTCCTGCTCTATCTTTAAATTTGCCGATGATGCAAGTCACCGGAGAATCTCACAAATCACCTTACTCGACTCACTCTATATAGAACCCGGAATTAGAGCTATCCTCAACAAGAAGAGTTTGATCTGGGTCCTCTCAGCTATATGACATAAACCAATAAACCCCCTATATCCCTAACGCTTTCCTGCAATTCCTCAGATCTCTCTCTTTTACTTAAACTACTCTGGACACGGCTTTCCCAAGACGTGTTAATATGCCCAAATATCTCTAATAAGGAGTAAGGTTATTTTATTCAAACCATTCATCAAAATAGTTAATATCATAGATAATTTAATTTTGAATAATTTAAAGCAGCATTTTACAAAGTGCGAATTCAATGATTTATTTATATTTTGATTTCAATTGTGAGATATATTGCAAAAAAAAATTCAATTTATAAATAAAAAAATTATTTTAGTATACAACTAAGCTATATATATATGCAGAAACTACAGACAAAGCCATAAAAATTCACGAATTGAATAGCAAAAGGAGTATTTAAAATGTTACATTTGTTATATGAAAATTCGATTTGGAATAAATATATAATTGATAGTATACATATTACAAGGTTAGAGCATAATCACTATAATACCACTATCTATACTAATTATTTATATTAATTGAATCTTAAAAATCATAGTATAAGGCAATATTTATGGTTTCCATTATCTAAGAATATACATTTGATTTAGTAGGACTCATTCTTAAAATAATTATTACATAATCATTAATATATATTTTTGAGCTTCATTATATAAAATATTTTAAATAGTACAGTATAATATTTTTTACTAATATATGAATGAATTTGTAATTTGATTTCTTGAAATTCAAGTTGATAAATATCTATTCTTTCAATTTTAGCGAAAATAATACATATTAATATTATAATTAATATATCATTTGCCGCTTTTGTTTCTATTTTAATATAACTCAAAAATTTAAAAATATTTGTTTAAAATAACTAACCATATTAGTCAATTTTTATCTTTTAAAGATTAGCTAATATTAATTTTACAATTATCATATCAAAATAAATCATTTAATTATTCCAATAATTTAATTAAGTAGTATTAAAATCGGGGTTGATTATGAATTCAACTTGTTAATAAACTGCATTATTATTTCAGAAAAATTCTAGATTCGAATTAATAATGATTCGATATTTTAAACAAGTCAACCTCTCATGATTTGAATTAATGAACTTTTTGTTGACAATACATTGGATAAAATGATTAAACCTTATCATGAGATATATATTTTCGTTTAAATTGTTATATATTAAAACATTTTTACTATTAATGAAGAAATACTTTAAAAATAAAATTTAAATTAAATTCATATATATAAGTATAATTCTCAATAAAACAAAATCTATACTTAAAAGACTGCGGTATATAATAAAATTTTTTTATATTTTATTCAATCATATTATCAATTATATAAATATTATAATACTTATTAATGAGTTATTCTAAATGACACACTCTTAATCATCTAATCCAAGTTTTGAATGCAAGATAGTTAATAATTGATAGAAATAAATAAAAAAAAATATTAATTTGCTTATATATTTATAAATTTTATAAATTTGTAAATTGAAACTTATTAATTAAAATTTATAAATTTGTAAATATGTCAATTTCTAAAAATATGAACATCCGAATGTTTATAAATTATGCATTAAAATAAAGTTATCCTTATTTTTTTTAAATTGTTCATTCCAAGGCTATGGAAAATAATTCGTTTATGAAAATAAACGTAAAATGTGACAACAAACCACCAAATTTAAAGTTGTATCAAGCAATCAAGATTATATCACATGCCTCTTGCAGCCTTAAAAAGCCTCGTTAAATTGCAAATGTGGTGAATATTTTAATTAAATTCAATTTTTTTTGAAAATTAGAATATAAAAAGCACTAAGAATGGAACAAAATGTAGATATAATCAAATTTACCCTGTATAATATATTTGAAAAAAATATATAGTAATTAGTTTTATTGATATATTAAAACATTAATATTAGCATTATATAATATTATATATTTCGAATATCTACACGATTAATTTATTAAACAAAAGGTTTCTACAGAGGAGATAATGATTTGAGGCAAAAATGTTTGATGATTTAATTTTTGCCAAATGATCTTAAAAACCAATCATAATTATTATCTTGCATTAATTTCGGAACATAGAAAATTTCTTGTATTACAAATTTTTCATATAAATATATTGGATATTTTTCATTATTCTTTACTTATAAAAATTGTATTTTTTTTTCATTTAGATTAATCGTTTTAATAATAGGGAAAATGGATTCTGAAGCTGAATCACATTTATTGTACAATCTTATATTAAGTCTGGTTAACTTAATAATAGGACTGTTAGGGATGCCAATTATAGCTTTGATATTTATATCCATCAAACCCATTTTGAGAAATAATAAAACAACAAATATCCGTCTGGTTTTAATTGTATTGTTTGTAGATTTTTGCACTTGCTTGACGCTGGTAATCGAATCTATTTCAACGTTGATTCAACATGATTTTCTATTTCAGCATCCTTTATTCTGCAAATTCGCTCATTTCTTCGCTGGAGGTGCCACATTCTGTTCTATTTGGTTCCTTGCAATTGTTAGCTTTGAACGATATACTCATATCGTTTTGGAAAGGCGTGTATCTAATGTGGTATGGTACACGCTTATGACCTGTGTAGTAGTATTTTACTTTGGTGTAGGTATTTATTCCGCTATTCACGACTCAATTCATCCCAATGAGCTAGGGATATATTGTTTTGTATCTTCAGAACTTCCAGAAGGGAAAATAATATTTTATATGGTTTGCATTCTCAATTGTGCATCTATCGTGACCGTCATATTTTCATATATATCAATTTCATTAGTGACTTTAAAGGTTAAAAGGAACGCCAAGTTAGCCTATCCTGAACAATCTAGAGAATTCAATCGAGCTATTTCGCTTGCGTTTTTAAAAATCTTCGGTATTGTAGCGTTTTATCTTCTTACGAATAGTTTCGAAACATACTTGGAATTATATGAACTTATTGCAATGCAAAAAAGATCTCTAATTGATGATGTGGTGGCTACAGCTTTAATCAATTCTAATCCCCTGGTCAATTCTCTTTTGTTACTATTAATTAATAAGGAGGTGGGAGCTCGGTTTTATGAATTATTTCTTTACCGTTAATATAAAAACTAGAACAATGGTCATATTTAGTCTTTTCCCTGTATATTTATTTGAATAAATCTAATATAACCTGAAAATCCAACTACAACTGTTACATTTATCTTTAGACATATTGAAATCTCAAAATACTACAGATAGATCTTAATTTACTATCTCATCCAAACACCGCATTTCAAGTTACATTCCTAATATGATATGCAATTAAACACTATCCTCTATTTTTAAACAGTTTTCTAGATTTATTTAATGATTTCTCCTCAATGATGAAAGATCTGGGACTTAAAGATCAATAATAAACTGAAATAGTGGAATGAAAGAAATAGCATTGTTCAATTCAAATACTTTACTATTCAAACTTACAATCTGAAAATCAAAGAATGAAATCTTTAATCCTTTAATTAAAACTAGTTCATATATTTTTTATAAGTTCATAAAATTAATTACCCAAAAAATATTCTAAGTATAATAGTGGATACGCAGCCCTATGATGTAATTTATAAATTTCCATTTTAAGAATTAATCATATCAGAAAGACAGCCAAATAAGAACATTTATTAATTGTTATCTCTTAATTTGGTGTGTATCAAATATTCAAGAATTATCAAATTCCAAATTTAGTCATCTGAATATAATAAAATTTACTAATTATAATAAGGATCAAGTCATATATTAGAACTAAATTAATATTTTCAATTCTAGATCTTTGAAATATTAGTATTTTTGTATATACCAATTTGTTATTAAAATTTTTTGGATTTTCAATAATTTTACTTATTAAAATTTTTAGTTAATATTTTTGGAATCTTTTGAAAAAATTTAAACGATTGACAATTTATTTATTATATATGCACAAACAATGGGACATAAAATTTAGTATGCTCTTCCCAAATCAGTTAATACTATTTTCCAAATTGTTATGTATTTATGCAATCGGATGATTGTGAGGGAAAAATGGGAATAGTTTAAATAATATATTTTCAAAAATATATATTAAAAGGAACATGATAATACTTAGAACAGAATATTGATTAATAAATTTTTTCTATTTAGTCAAGTTCTTTATTTAGATTTTTTAATATCCCATCACTTATAAGATAAACACAAGTTTCTATAATTAAAATTATAAAATCAGGAATAATAATTTTAAATCCTTAATACTATTGGATCAATTTGACAAAAATCAAGTTTTTTGAATTATAAAAACTAAACTTCAAAATTAATTACACAAAGTGTAACAATTATTAATAATATTACTCTGTATTTTTAATAATGGGAATTTTTTGCAATTGAAAATAAATAAATATTTTAATATATAATATATAAAAATAAATATATAATATAAATTTAATAGTTTCTTTTATTATTAATAACTTTTTACTATATTTTTAGCAAAGATCTAACATCTAAAAAATAGTTTTTTTATTAAAAACTAAAATTTAATGTTTTATAAACCAATTAAATTTTCCTGTAGAAATTTTTTTTCTTGTAAACTAGTTTTTTAATTACTTAAAGCAATTATAATTATATAGGTTATAATCTAAAGAATATACTAGATATAGTAGTTTTTTCTAGTTATTTTTAATTAGAAAGTTTTTTACAGTTTTAGATTTATGAATTTTATAATTATTATGTAAAATAATAAATTTTCTTAAATTATATTAAGAACACCAATTAAAAATATTTTTATTTAAAAAAACAATATAAAATTTACTATTAATTAATTTTCTTTTAAATACTAAATAAGAATAATATATACTATTATAATTTATTATAATAATTAATATTTACTTATTAACAAAATATTTATTTAAAAAAATTTGTAAAAAAAGTTAATTTAACTTAATTTAACATTTTAATTTGTGTTTTAGTAAAAGATTATATATAAAGATTTAAAATTCATCAATTGTAATTATTTATTATAAAAGTTTAAGCTTTTAATAATATTTTAATAAGTTTTGTTTAATAATAACTACTTGTATTTTATTTAAGTTTTAATTAAATTATAAAGTATTTATTTTATATTTTTATTTATTAATTTGAGTTTAAACTATAATATATATAAAATACTTATAAAACTAATATTAAAGTGTTTAAATAATTTTTTAACTAAAATAAAAAAGTATTTTTTAATATATTTTTTTACTCTATTAATAATTAAAAAGTAATAGTTAAAGTTAGTTTTTTAAATTTTAATAAGTTTTAAATAATTTTTTTTTAATTTTAAAATAATTTACCTAGTAATAAATTGTTAATTTAAATAATATTTTATTATAAAAAGTTATTTATAAATTTTAAATTATTTTAAAAAGTTTATAGTTAAGTTTTAATAATACTAAAATAAAAAACTTTTGATGATTATTATTTAATTTAAGTATAATTAAATTAAATAGCTAATTTTAAAAAGTTAATTTTTTAATGAAAAAAATTATTATTATTATATATATATATATATATATTAAAAATATATAATTTCCTATTAACTTTATATATATTTATTTATTTCAAATTAATAATATGTTTAAAAAATCAGAAATTAAAAAATATCTTATTTTTTTAAATTTAAGGTAATAAATTCTTTTTTAATTAAATTAAAAATACACTAAATACTAAAGTAATAAAAAAATTTTAATTAATTTAGTAAGTTTCTAAATAAAAAACTCCTTCTGGTGTTGATATATACTATCATTTAAATCTGTTGAAATAGCTCTAATTACTTAAAAAAGAATAATAAGCTTTGATTTTATCTAGATAAAGTTTAACTACTTATTTTTACTAATTTATACCATTGTAAAATTTTACTAGAATATATAGGTTTTATTTATGTTAATAAAAAACAAGATATTAGATATTATAAATTGAGGGTTTAGGCAAATTTAAAATTAATTTATTATTTAGTATTATCTTGCTAAGCCTAAAATTAATTCAGGTAAGTGGTAACATCAAGTAATTAAAAAACCAAACTGGTTATAATATATCTGATATTTGTGAATGCAAAATAATAAAATTAGAAAAAGGAATTACTTCAACACTAAATAATAAGTGTTAACCAAGTATAAATAACTTTGAAGCTTCAATCAATCTGAAATCATAATTATTTAGTATTATTTATCATAGTGTAAATATTAATTGATTTAATTTAATATATTATAATATTAATTTGTGATTTTCAATATAAAACATATAATATAATATTTTGTTGTTAATATCATTAATGTTATTTATTCTTAGCACTAAAACTATTAATTCACTTAAATACTAAATATTTACTATTAGCATCATCAATATTTTTATATAATTTTATTGATAACTTAATTTTTAAGCAATATTACAATAAATATATTAAGTTTAAATCTAAGTTGAATCAATTATTAAACAGTAAAATTTTCATTTCAATTATAAATCAATTGTGTCTCTTGATAAAGTAAAAGATCTGTCAAACCCATTAATGACTTTAATTAAAATAATTGACAATAATATACTTAGAATTCATAGAAATTTTATACCTTCTTTAAAATTTCTCAGTTAGTATATTTTGCTCCAATTTATTTAATAATTCATTATTTTAAATTTACTACAACAGATTTTTAGGTTTAAAAAAAGAAATCAATAATCACTAGCCAATAGGAATAGCTAAATTTCAAAATAAAATGTCAGTAAGGACAAAATTCCAACATATATCTAATTGTAGTTTTCCTAATATAGTAAATAACTGCTATAAAAGTATTTTTCAATTATTTTATTTGTCTTGTTATAGTAAACTAATTGCTCACAAAATCTCAACTTGTGTCAGAAAAAATCTTTCATTTTGTTTGTATTGTATAAACAATAAAATATAAAAAAAAAACTCATAAATTAGTGACTATCTGTTATATAATGATTTTTTAGCATTAGCCTTCATTAATATTCAATATTCGTAAAACATATTTTTGTCTCAGTTAAATATAATATATAAATTGATAATTCAATCATATTAAATAAAAATATTTGATTAATATCAATTTGAATAACTAAGAGAATTATTATGAGGAATTGCTCTTATATCATATTGAATAACTATTGCCAATTGATTTTATCAAATTATTCTTCTTTGATTTGTATAGAAAACCTTTTACACTAAATTACTTTTGTTTTTTATATATTAATTAATTTTGATAATCATTCCAATGAGAAACTTGATTGCATTTTGCTTAGTTTCTTAATAATAAAATTGAATTCTATTAAAACTAAAAAGTTATCAATGAATAAAAGTTTTATAAAAAAGATAATGAGTCTATTACTATTTATCTAAAGGAGCTAAGGCACTGAATCAATTTTCCCATTTATTATAATCAGCTTAAGCTATGTCAAAAGTTAGTATCAAGAGATTTAGCCTGTTGGATTCAAGTGAAATGGTTAAGACTATTATGGGTGTTACTATAACTCAAATACATTACTTGAATTATCCAGATCTCCATTACCCTGGCTTTGAGAGGTATCTCTAGAATTTAGAATCAAATTGTAATAATTGGGTTATAGTTGGAGAAGTGGGAATCATATAATCAAATGATTAAAAAATAAAACTAACATAGGAAATATCATTAATTAATTATTTATACTTTTGTCAATATTGATGTAATTTTACAATAACATTTATTAGAAAGTGATTTAAAAATTATATAATAAAACCATCACTGATATCATTTTAGTTTCATTCAAATAATGTTTCAAATATCAAAAAATGACTAAAGTTTGGAAAATTATGAAAGTTCATTATGATATTAAGTAACCTTAATGAAATAATATATCAATATATAATTACAATCTTTCCTTATTTTAAAAAATTTAATACTTATTCTTATTATTTCTTATTTTTCAAAGAATAATTACATATTCAATATATTAATGAGTTGCAACCATTCCAAAGAACAGGAAATTAAAGAGTCGTTTAACCAGAATACAATATGTAAACGAATTGATCATGAGTTTAATGATATAGGAGATTTATGTATTAAAACTAATACTCAATTGAGTAACTATGGTGAGTTTGATATAGTATTAGATGCTTTGGATTCTATATTAGAATTACTCACTTCAATACAATCTGAATTGACAGAATATCAACTGAAATCACCGGATTTAGAACTATATCGAGATAGATTCTATCAATCGGTTGACCAAGTATTAACCCTAATTGTCAAGTGTAATGTGAGGTTGAATGAATCAGTTACAAATGATGATATTGTTAGACATATTGTATCTCAATCTAAGTTGCAAGATCTTCAATCCCGTATTATTATGGCTGAGGAAAAATTGAAGAATTTGACAACATCAAATTTTATTGCATTGTAAATATAAAATTCACCCTTTTAAAAATTAGTAAATTTATTTTAATAAAGAATATCTCATAAAATAAATTTGTTATAGATAATATAGTATTATATATATAAATTTTAGAAGTCCTGCTGCAATGCTTAAAATAGAATATTTTTTTTATCTGACTCAGTAAATAAAATATTTTCAAATGAATTTTTTTGAGTAGTATATAATAAAAAAGTGAACAAACTAAAAATTTTATTTGTGCTAAATATATATATATATATCAAATAACTTATGATTAATTTAGGGTGAGTGAATGTAATAATATATTACTTTTTGAATATCTACATATCATCATATATAATTAAATTTTTTATTTTTTTTTCGTTTTAATATAGAGTATATAATTACTCAAACTGTAATATGAGTATTTATAATCCCAATATTGATATATATGACTAATATCTATATTTTACTTTAATGATTATCAAAGTTCCTTTTCTCACTTTGAACTTTAAAATATCTGTTTCAGTTAAATTCAAAATTTTGTCAATAAATAGACACATCATACTTAGGATAACTCATATTCTAAACACATCAGGGTAGCAAGTGAGATGAGAATGGTATCTAAGTAATATCAGAAGCAAATGAATATACCTTAAAGACCATCAGTTGTAACTCTTAGATTTATTATGCTGATATCACTATTTTCTTTGATAGGGAAACAAGAAATGATAGCATCCATCGTTCACAACCATCGATGATAAGATATTATTAGGAGGAGAGGTAATACTAATTACAAAATAGGTTGGTTGATACAAATTTAGTTCAAATGATAGGGATGTAGTAGATTTGTGATAAACAAGAATGTTGCAGCGTAAGAGAAGTAATATAAGTAAACTAGGCCTGAAACACTAAATTGGCATTGTAATTAGTATTTTAATAACTATATTAATAATATTATTGAATTTTGAAGTAGAAAAAAAATGTGATACTGTTTTATCTGGGGATTTATTAAAAGAATATTAAATTTTTTCATAAGTTAATAGGAAGGATATATTGTACTGAATATTAGTTAAAAGAGTCATGATATGAATATCATTAGCTTGAAAGAACTGTTAAGCTTAAGATTTGAAATGAGTTTGTTTAATTAGGTAATTGGTAAATTGATATTAGGTAAAAAATTTACCATGAATAGATTTTTTTATTTTAGAAACCTTTGTTTGGAAGTTATATCATATTAAATAAATAAATTACTATTAATATTTTTGAGTTATACTCATATTACTGATTATTAAAATTATATTTAATTTATGCTAAATAGCGAGTTTAAAAAGGTAACTTCAAAATATTATTATTATAATAAATTTTTTAAAACTGATCTATATTAAATATTTATCTTTAAGTATCATAAGAATCATCTTAACTTTGTTGGATTTTTAATTTTACAAAACTTAATAATTTTGAAGCTAAATTTCCAGTTAAATTAAGTTTAAACAAAAATCTTATTTAAATTTCAGTTTAAACTAGTAGTTTATTTATTTCTTTCTTAAAAGCTTTTAAAAATAATCTCTCAACTATATTTACCTATAAAAATAAGTTATAAAAATCAAAACCCTTATATTTTTACTAATAACTAAATTAATATTTAATAAAATAAACCTAAATTAAATAATTAAAATCTATTATATTTATTAATAATATATATTTATTTATATTAATTAACTTATAAATATATTTTTTATTATATTTATTTATAATTTTAATATATTTAAGTTTAAATTTAAATATATTTTTATTATTATTTTTAATTATCTTAATTATAATGAATT
>JNEM01010558.1:0-11219 GCA_000697335.1 Conidiobolus incongruus B7586 | reverse complement strand
TATATAATAAACTAATTAATATTATTAACTTGGAATATTTTATAAGTTAATATATATTAATTAAAAAATTTATTAATTTCTAAATAAATATTTTAAAAAAAATTAAATATAATTATATTAATAATATTATAAATACAATGATAACAGAACTGATATAATAAAGAGGAAAATTTAGTATAAAAATAATATGGCATAAAATATAGTAATATAAAATAAAAATATAAACAGAATTTAATTAAGCTTTAAATACAAATGAGTTATTGATATATATTAGTATTTATATTAGATAATACCAATATACTATAATATTAATAAGCTATACTTTTAACTTTAGAAGTAATATAAAAGATAAAAAATAATGAGATTTAAGAGGAAAAAAACCTAGTTTATTAAATAATATAATGTTATTAATATATTTATTATTATAAAATTAAAAAAATAAGAAATTTTTTAATTTTGGATTTTTTAAACATATTATTAGTTTTAAATAAAAAATATATATAAAACAAATAAGGAAATAGAAATTTTTAAATTATATATATATATAATAATTTTTTAAAATTGGTTGTTTAATTTAATTATATTTAAATTAAATAATAATTATTAAAATTTTTTTATTTTAGTATTAATAAAACTTAACCATAAATCTTTTAAAATTATTTAAAATTTACACATAGCTTTTAATAATAAAGCATTATCTAAATTAACAATTTATTGCTAAGTAAATTATTTTAAAATTAAAAAAAATTACCCAAAACCTATTAAAATCTAAAAAACTAATTTCAAATATTACTTTTTTAATTATTAATAAAGTAATAAAATATATTAAAAAACACCTTTTTATTTCAGCAAGAGAATTATTAAAACACTTTAATATTAGTTATATAAGTATTTTATATATATTAAAATATAAAATTAAAATTAATTAATAAAAATATAAAATAGGTACCTTATAATTTAACTAAAGCTTAAAAAAAGTTAAAATAGCTATTGTTAAACAAAACTTACTAAGGTATAATTAAGAACTAAGGCTTTTACAATAAATTATTACAATTGATGAATCTTAGGTTCTTTTATATAATCCTTTACTAAAATATAAATCAAAGTGTTAGATTAAGTTAAATTAACCTTTTTTATAAATTCCTTTAAATAAATATTTTATTAATAAGCAAATGTTAATTATTATAATAGATTATAATAGTATATGTTATTTTTATTTAGTTTTTAAAGGAAAATCAATTAATAATAAACTTTATATTTTTTTTAAATAAAAATATTTTAAATTGGTATTTTCAATATAATTTGAGAAAACCTATTATTTTTCATAATAATTATAAAATATATAAATTTAAAGCTGTAAAAGATTTTCTAATAAAAAATAACTAGAAAGAACTACTATATCTAGTATATTCCTTAGATTATAACCTATGAGATTATAATTGTTTTAAGCAATTAAAAAACTAGCTGGTAAGAAAGAAAATTTCTGTAAAAAAATTTAATTGGTTAGTAAAATATTAAATTTTAGTTTTTAATAAAAAGAATAACTTTTTAAATATTAGATCTTTGTTAAAAGTATACAAAAAAGTTATTAAAAATAAAAGAAATTATTAATTTTATATTATATTTTTATTTTTAATTTTTATATAATATTCCATTTATGTTTATATATATATAGGTTTATAACATTTATAAACAAAAGTAAATAGAATGATTTAACTAATATTAAATAGTTTAGAATCAGAAATATATATTAATCTAAATCATAATAATGTTTTATTACAATTAGGCTGAAAAATCAAAAAATAAGATGAATAAATTTAAGAAAGAGTTGGCAGCTAATATTATAGAATGCTAATATTATAAAACTCATGTTAATAAAGTTCACTTATATAGTTATATTGTTATGATATATTTATTAACTTTAAATTATATTATAAACATTTTTTATAAATGTTTCTAAATAATATACTGATTCTACATCTCACCTTGTTACATATAATAAGCGTTTGTTATTTAGTTATTTAAATATATGGTAATATCAAGCTGTTCTAATCAAATAAACTCGAAAAAAACATATAAAATTCAACAAAGTTTATATCCTTAAAAAGCGTCTGAAATATAAAATATTTAAATTGCGAAATAAAACTTATTAGAAAATAAAATAAATTTTTTATAATGAAAATATTAGTAAACCTGAATTGCTTACTCATTATTCCAAACCAATAAAATTTCAACAAATACATTAATAATATTTGGATAATGAAATGATAATTTAAATTACAATATATATTGAATTAGCATTATTTTGAATTATATTTGGACACTTTTATTACTTCCTAAACCTAACAAATATAACGAATAATCATGCGTCTTTTAAATTATTGATTTTGCTTTTAGCAATATTAAATTATAATAAAATCAATATTTTAAATAATTAAATTTTATATGAAATAAAACTATTAATGTGATTTATAAATTTTTTTTAATTAATTCAAAGTCCTATAACATTTTGCATTTCTTTTAAAAAAATATACAATTAATTTGTAAATCCATTGTTATTACCCTATCCTAATAGTAGTATTATTTCAAAATTAACAAAATTTTTACACTTAAAATTATATTATTAATTTAATTCATCAATTGTTAATTAAAATTTATATTTTAAAAAAATTTTTTTTAATTATTTAATTAAAAATCAAAAATAAATATTAAAGAATGTTCTCAATAACTTAAATAAATCACTTATAATTAAAAAGTAATATAATATATAATTTATTTTGGTAACTGATCCATTTCTAAATTTGGTTTACTTTTTATTAAATGAAATTTTGAAATAATAATAATATCAACAGTAAAATAGTTAATCTATAGTAAATAAATAATAAAATATTTTATTATTATAATATAAATTTAATTTGAAAGTTTTTTTTTTAAAAAAAAAAACAAAAAACTAAAATAAATTATTTAATAATTAGAATAAAATAAAGTTTTAGGGAAATATAGGAAAATAAAATATTCCGTAAATAAAATTTTTATTAAAAAATAAAATTAATTTTTCAAAGGATTAATAGGGAAAATTAAATTAAAAATTCAACTTGGTATTTTAATCCATAAATAGATATTGTCACTCTTTATTATGACCTATTATTTTTTTTGGATTTTTTATAAAGGATTTATATGCTTTTAACACTATTAAAAACTCGATATGACATGATCATCATAATACAAATAATCATCTTTTAATTGTTCAAAAGCATTAGAACAATATCTTAAAAGTATCATTAAAATAAATAAAAGATATATAATATATAATTGTTTTATTTAAATATATTATAATATATTGTGTATTAAAAAATTTGATAAAAAACATATCAAATATATTTTTGATATTATATTCAAATATCAATAATAATTAGGGGAGTTGAAACTGAGGTAAGCTTTAAACAAAGTGTAAATTTTGAAAGGAATTTAAAGGAGATAGTTAGTGGGTAGTGATGTAATATAATATTGTATACGTTAATAAATATAGTTGTAAATTTAAAATAAAAGGGGTCAATAACATAATATAGTTATTTCAATTTAAGCAGGGGTTGAGAGCAAGTATGAAATCACCAGAGAATTCTGAACTGTCAGGATTTCATACGTCGCTCTCTTGGTAAATTAAATCAAGGCATAATGGATGTTATAGGTGAAAATGGTGTAAATTAATTAGTTGATGGGGTGCTATTGAATGGAAAGAGGTTAAGTTGAATAATTAAATTTGGCATTAAATCAATCAAAATAATACCAGTTGATTTTGAAGCCAGTAGAATTGTGAAAAATTTTACGGATAATTGGCGGTGGATAGGTGATGGAGATGTCTAAGCGTAATGGAACCTGGAAACGCACTTGCCAAACGAATCATATCCAATTAGAAATTTTGAAATCGGTTGACATGAAGCTGTTGCTGCCGCCCATCATAGATGGCATTCCGCTGAAGCTGGAACCAATGGGAATAGGATGGGAGTCTGAATTACCTGAACGAGCCAGTGGATTTGCGGAGGTACCACGGGTTGTGCAGGAGGATGAAAGAAAAGCTTGCGGTGTCACGGGCTTGGTGATTGGTGCAGTGATTGGGATCTGACGACGCACACCTAGAGGATTCTTAGAATAGCTAAGACGGATACCACCTTTCTCAGAGTTAGAAAGGAAGTGTCCGTTTAATTGATTCATAGCGTTAGTGGCACAATCTTCAGATTCAAATTCAACAAAGCACATAGGTCCGTTGCGAGGATTAGCACCACCTTTATATCTGACACAAAGACGCTTGTAGCCCACGCATTCTCCGAAAAGCTTCTTGAGCTCATCTTCGATAACAGTAGGAGGCAAGTTGCCTACATATAAAGTGTTACAAGGAGGATTCTGATCTGCTAAATTAGGAATGTTTTTATACAAAGCGGTCTTTTCTTTGAAAGAAGAATTGATAGTTAAGGATTCGTTAAGAGAGCTTGAGTGATGGGGAGCAAAAGGAGCAAAAGTAGATAAGGAACTTTCAGTAAGAGAGTCGGAAGGAGTTGTTCCGATAGGGAAAGGTGAGCAGGCAATATCAGCAAAAGATTGCTTGACACGATCGTTGTAAGTTTGGCCAGACTGGTAGAAAAGAGAGTCAGAGCCAAACTTGTTAGCAGAGGAAAATGCGCCAAAGAGCTCTACTTGAGGTAACATGGAAGAAGGAGGTGACCCGTCCATAGCCCAAGGGCCTTCCCAATCGCTGTTTTTATCAGACTCGCTTTGTTCACCTCCATCAATTAAGTTATCAATCATAGATGCCCATGGATAGATTGAGGGTGATGATAAAGTTTCATTGGAAGAGGTGGAGGTGAGATCAGAGCTAAGTCCACTAGAGGTAAAAGAGCGGTTGATCAGAGAATCTTTAGAATTTGGAACAGAAGATAAGAATGAGGGTTTGCGGACCGATAAATTCTTCTTGGCCATATCAACCTTTAAAAGTGATTGCTTTTCCATATCGATGGACTTTCCGTTCAAAACTTGTACAGCTTGAAGGGCGTATCTGCGATTGGAAAATTTGGCAAAGCCAACCAAAAGGCCCTTTGAAGAAGGGTTTAAAATGGAAGAATCAGAACCATGATTGATGAGATCATATTGAGACAAGTTATCAGTGGTTTTGAGAGAAGAACCCTCAAAGCCAGGAGCAAACAAAAACATATTCTGAAGCTCTCTTTCAGTAAAATCTTTTGGGAAACCTACCATAAAGATAGTGGATACTTCCTCTTGATTGGATGTTGAGTTAAACATGATCTAGTGTATTGTAGAAGATAAATATGGAGTAACAGGGCTAGTAATAAATAGAAATGAAGTATGAATTAAATGAAGTCCCAGAGGGGTTCAGATAATAATAAGATATATGAGTTAAGATTGTGGAGAATAAAATAAACAAAGATATATCACAGAGTTGACGCTCTTATATTTCGTCAACAAGGTAGGGCAAATTAGGTTAAGTCTAAACGGAGGATTAATGGGCTCAGATTAGACCAATGAGAAGGCCAGGAGGTAGGAAATTAAATCGGTTAGAAGTTTACGAAGAGCAACGATTAATGGTATATGAAATATGTTCGGAGTTGGATTGATTGTCGTCGGTTGAAATTCAATCCAATTGGAAGCGAGAGGAAATTAAGAAGATTGAAATCTTGTGGGGTAATTAAAATGATTGGGCAGAGCAGATGATATGAAAGAAATGAAAATGACCAATTAATGCAAGGATTATATACAAAAAGATTTCCGTTGAAGATTAGATTGAGCTAAGCGTATAATATCCCGAAAAGATCTTCCAACTGAAAATAGAGAAATTTTATAATGTTTCAAACTAATAGTAAAGTATACTGAGGAAAGGGGATCAACAATAGTATGATTAGTATGCCAAATGAAATGAGTACAGTTTCTAAATGCTGATATAATGATGATATGGTTGATGACTTGCAATCAACTCTATGAAGATAAAAAATTAAGAGGAAGTATATGAGAGCTATGGAAATGAAATGGAGAGAATTGGGCTGCAACCTGAGGGAAAGGGAGTATTTATACCTATTATCTCACATATTAGCCACGATTGATTTTATCCCAAAAATTCCTCATCACTTAAATCTAATCGAATGATATTAATAAATTCATAATGGAACCGAAATCTAGCCAATCACAGAGCAAGACAGAATCACTGATTTTAATTAAAGCTTTATCCAATCAAACCAAATAATTTTTCCAACACCATTAATTCAATTAATAGGTTACAACCACTCTATCCAATCACGCCAATCAAATGATATGATTTAATTGAATTAGAGGTTGCTTGTTACACTGCTCATTGACTTAATTCAAATATTTGATTTTCGTAAAAATATTAAACTAGTTATAAAGTATAAGATGCTCGTTTTCTATTAAAAAATCAATATAAAGTTGAAATGAGTTAATCTTATTAAGGAATTTTATTGTTTTTTTATTATACATCCAAAATTCAATATAATGCAAGGTCAACTCAACAAATTAATATCAAACTCCAATAAACTGATCAGAAAGATTTAATACATTTTATTTTTATCCAAGGATTTTGTTGATTTTCAGGATTATTGTGCATAGTCCATAGTTATAATTAGCCAGCGATTGTGATACATTAAATCTAGTTCTTTAACCTATAAAAAATATTTATTATACGAATATTACTTTAGAAAAAAATAATTTGCATGTAGGTGATATTTGTGATACTTTGTTTTCATTCTAAATAATTTTTTCACTATAATATCAATATTTATAATCATTAATTAACCATAAAATCCCAACTTAAAATTTAATTCATATAACTTTTACATTTAAATAATTCTTCGTTTAAATTAATAGCCAATGATGAATTATTTAAATTTAAAATTAATTTGCTGGACTTGTTTTGCAATCAAACAGTAGTATAATAAAGATTTTACCCATTTCGTGTTAATTCCAAAAACTCAATATCAATACTGTTATTAAGAATAAACCCTGAATATAACCTATTTGGAACCAATTAACTTGAATTTTTCAAATTTAACATTAGCTTCAATTTTTAACTATATCAACAAAATACATTTTCATCAATTAGTTGTTTTATTAAAAAATTGCTAATGTTTATAATATATCAATAAACTCACTGTGATTTCAAAAGATTGATTTATTTATTGAAGTCTAATTTCATATTAATTTTAGGAGGTTCTAATTATTTTAAAAAATTATTTAATATAAAATTATTTATTAAAATCAAATGAATTGATAAGCCACAATTTATTATAAATATAGTTAATTTTGTGAAATGAAAAAAAATCGATCATCAATATTATCTAATATATTGTTTCCTTATATTTATTACTCAATTTTATGACTTGAAAAGACTACTATACTGATCTTTTTATAATTCTTATCAATATATAAAAATAATTAAAACTAGTAAAATTAACAAATTCCGTACTTACTAATGAAATCATCTTAAACCAATCTCAATAAGAATTTCACTATTTACTAGTCATTTATAAAGAATTAAATTAAATAAAATTCAATTTAAATTTTTTTATCACTAATAATTAATCTTTTAATATTTTAAAATTGTTTTCTTTACTAAATGGTAATTGACTAGACGATTAAGAGGATATCATCATTTTGATCTTGAATTATAAAAGTTAATGACCAATTATTAGAATTGTCATATTGAAAAATTTTGTCACATGTGTAAACCTTAATGAATTAGTACTCACTCTGTGATAACTATTTTAACCTGAATTATTATATTAATCACCTTGTTTTTGGTTATATGGTATTGGTCATTGAGATAATTATGTGTGGTGATGGATCATCTGGATATGGGTTGGATTTTCAGATATTTTATAGGGTAAAAATAATCCAAAATTTAGTTATAACTTTAGAAAGATTTAATTGTTATAAACTATATAATAATAAAATAAAAGAAATTTTATATGAATCTATGCCAAGATCGTGAATAAAGAAAAATCTGTTCATATTTTTACATTTTTGTTTATCTTTGGTTTTTAAGACTTTTCTAGTTTTTTAATATTTGGAATTCATGCAATAACTCTAAATCTCTTTCTGAAAAATTCTAAAGTGTGATATTTCGATATAATAGATTAATTTAAAGGGAAAAAACTGTAGTCAACTATATATATTTAATACTTTAATTCTAGCTTAAAATGAAAAAAAAAACAGAATATTTAAAGAATTAACCAAATAATGCATATTTAATACAAAATGATAAATTATTTATTGAGGTTATATTTTCAATTAGAAAATATAAAATCAATAATTAATCAGATTTTAATAATTTTTTAATATAATAAATTCAATATTTATCCTAAGATATATATATATATATATTCAAATCAAGTTAATTTATTTATCATAACTTATATACTAATAAATAGTCATTATCAAAACATTATCTTTTTAATTATAATTATCACTGCATTATAAGTATATTTTACAGATTTTTTTATATAAATTAATTATTATCAACTATTTACAATTAATTATATTTTTATAAGCTGGTTCAAAAATGATATAAACTTATATTGATTCTAACTATTAATTAGTCAATTTATCCAAAGAAAATATTCAATATTTGTCAAAAATAATTTTATATTAATACAGATTCAAATCTCTTTAAATTGATACCATTTAACATTATAATATCAGAATATATAAAATTATTTTTATAATATCATAATATATGTTTGAAATTTATCAATATCTAATACCAATTTGAAAATTCTATAACTTGTTAATTTGAAAGAAACCAACAATACTTAATAAGGATCCAAACTAAAAAAATAACTTAAAATTATTTATTAATTCAGGTTAATTACTATTAGGAAATTTTTACTATAACAAATAAATAATTTATTAATATTAAGTTTTTAAAAGTTAAAACAATAATAATAATTTAAAACCAATTTTTTATTGATATAAAATAGCTTTAAATATATTAAAATTAATTAATATAATTTTAATTTCATTATTTATTTGGATAAATTATAATATTAAAAAAAATTTATACTATAAAATTCACAGATAATTTTATATTATTAAATTATAAATTAAAGTTTAAAAAAATGAAATATATATAAAATTAAAGGAAAGTTGATTTATAATATAGTTTGATTGGGAAATTGAAATCAATGAAATATAATATTAGGTATGTTTTAAGAGAAAATAGTTAAAAATTTATTGTTATAAGTAATCCAGTATAATAATAGCTTCAGTTATTTAAGCTTTTGTAGTATAGTGTTAATACGAAACATTATGGCCGCTCAGATAGCGGCTTGATTCATTATAACAGGATTAAATTAATCTTCTCTTTTAATTTATTAATTTCAATTTTTCCAATATATATTAATAAATTATTCAATTATTTAGTTTTGAAAGTTAAAATATTCAATTTTTTTTTATCTATTAAAAATCATAATAACTTTATTATTAATATTATTTTATATAACATTAAGCTAAAGGAATATTATGAAAATTTTAAAATTTTTAATATTTAAAATGAGTTTAGATTTTATTCAATTAGATTTATAAAATAAAAAGTTAATGATTTTAATATTAAGTAATTTTATAATAAGGTTAAATTATTTTATTATTAGTTAAAATAAAAAAATAAAAAATTTCTTAATTTCTAATTAATTAAATATATTATTGGTATTAAAAAATATAAAAAAATTAATATTTTCAAATTATATATATTTATATATTAACCTAAAAAAGTGAGTTATAAAATCAAAAACACTTATATTTTTACTAATAACTTAATTAATATTTAATGAAATAAACTTAAATTAAATAATTAAAATCTATTATAATTATAAATAATATATATCATTAAATGATAGTATTTAGTTAATAATTGGTTAAAATATAAACCCTTAAATTTTACCTAAGATGAGTTATAAATTTGTAGGTTTTTAGTAATAAAAAAAATTAAAACTTAATATATTTACCTTTAACTTTTTTCATTTTTTTAAGTTTATAGGGTATAAAATCAATTAACTTTTTATACTAAAAAAAGTTAATCTTGTTTTATATTCTTTAAATATATTTTTAAAGTTGATTTGAATTTTTTGTTTAGGGGTAAACTTTGATAATTTTTTTTTAATTAATCCTAAAAATATTTAATTAAATTAAAGTTAAAAAATTAAAAAAGTTACTATATAATTATTATCTTGTTATTTTTAAATTATTTAATAATAAAAGTTATAATATAATAAAAAATATTATCTTACTGGAAAATAATATTAGATTTATTTAACTTATATTATTTAATGGTTTTTTAATTTATTATTTAAAATACTTTAATATATTTTAATATTAATTCCCCTATTAACTTTATCAAGATACTTTACATTTAAAAACAATATATATCTTTAAATAATAATTAACTTATTATTATTTTTTTAGGTAAAATTAACATAATAGTCATAAAATAATTATATATCTTTTTTAAAGTATTTAACTTTTTTATTAAATCTAATAAAATATATTTCTGTTTTATTAAATAACTTTATTCTAATTAGTTTTAATTTAATATTAATAGTGATTTTTAAATTCTTACTTAATTTTATAATGGGATTTTTTTAATTAAAGGTGTTTTTTCTTGAAATATAAATAGTATTTATATTAATATAATATATATATAATAGTATTAATATTAACTAATACTCTTATATAATTTTATAATTGTTATTTTATTTCTATAATAATATTATATTTGTTTGTATTAATTAACTTATAAATATACTTCTTATCAATTTATTTATAATCTTAATACACTTAAGTTTAAATCTAAATGTGTTTTTATTATTATTTTTAATAGCTTTAACTATAATAAATTAATTAACACTAGTAAATCTAATAATATCATAAGTTGATTTATTTTTTTATAAAGTTAATTAATATATAAGTGAATTTTTTTAAAAAGGGATTTAAGTATCATAATACTAATAAAAAGAATTTAGTATATTTATAAAATATTATATAAAATAATAATAAAAAGAGAAAAAAGATATAGTTATATATTGTTAAATATATCCTTTTATCTCAAAAACCCACAGATTTATAACTTATCTTAATTAAATATTAATAGTTAATATTTTTACTAATAGTTTATTAAATATATCTAAATATATTTATTTATTATT
>JNEM01010555.1:0-28464 GCA_000697335.1 Conidiobolus incongruus B7586 | reverse complement strand
AGGATAAGTTATATAAGAATAACCCCTTATAAAATTTTTATAATAATTAGTAACTCTTTAGAAATAATATAGCCTAATTATATTAGTTGAAGGATTTAAAACTTTAATTTTTTTAATATTAGAAATATTAAGTATAATTATATCTTTAAATATATAATAACTTAAATATTGAATTTAATAGAAGTTAAAAATATATTTCTCTATATTAATATATAATTTATGTAATTATATTAATCTAAATATTTTTCTTAAGTCTGCTATATATTATTTAATTATTTCTAAGAAAATAAAGATATCATTTAAATAAATAATTATAAAATATCTAATATATTCATGAAAAATGCATTTATAAATTATTAAAGAAATATTAAGATATTAATTAAGTTAAATAAAAGCAAATTATATTAATATTGACTTTATATAATATTAAATATAATTCTATGCTTATTTTTTTTATCTTAATCTAATAATAATTGAAAAGAAAATTAAAAAACAAGAAGATAACTCCTTATTATAATGAATTTAACAAGTTTTAAATTAATGGTAGAAGATAGAAGTCTTTAATAATAATCTTATTAATTAAGGTAAAATTCACATATATTCTCATTTTTCTATTATTTTTCAGCTTAATAATTAATTTAAAACTTTACTAAGACTTAATATCCTTTATGATTTTCCTTTTAAAAATATTTTTTATTTCTTCTTCTATTATACTTTATTAAAAATTTAAGATTCTAGAAGATTTATAATTTTTTAAAATATTTACATCAATAATTAGTATAATAAAAAATTCAATAATATTTATATTAGGGAGTTTATAAAGGAAGAATATTACTAGGTTAATATAATAATATATAAATATTGTAATTTTTTTATCAAAACTTAAAAAAATATTATATTATAATTTTTCAAACTTTCATTTTTTTAAGTGAATATCTTTTTTTAGTAAATATTATTAAACAATAGGTTAATAAGGGATTAATTTTAATATTTTTATCCTGGTGTTTATTTTAATTATAGATAACTTAAAAAAATTAAAGTTTATTATTTTAAATAGTAACAATAATGTTAATAGCTTAATTAGTTAAGATTTTCTACTTTTATAAAAATAAATGATTTAATTAAATATAAATAATTATTGAATTAATAACTTAAAAATTTATCTTAAATGGAATGTTTTTAATATTAAATATAAAAGTATTAGTTTTATCTTGAGTTTTTTTTAGTAAATTATTATTTGATAACTCATTATAAGATTATTATAATAAGGTATTTTTAAAGCTTTTGCTATATTTTTAAAGATTATATTTATATTAACTATATAATCAAAAAAGGTTCTTAAATCAACCCTTTTCAATTATATATAAACTTTAAGATAAAATTTAATATTTAACTTTAATAGGTGTTAATTTAACTAAAGGATTGGTTTTATAATTTTAACTTAGGAAAATAAAATATATTGTCTTTTAATAATAACAAGCTTAATATTTATTATGATAGTTTTAAATTTATTAATGATATATATAATTAAAAAAATAAGATATTTATTATATCCTGTGAAAATTATAACTAATATTTTAATTTTATTATAATTTTTTTTTCTTTTGTGTTAAAGTTAATATTAAGATAAATATTAATAAATAGTTTTATTTTAATTTTAAATTTTATTCTTCAGAACCTATTAAAAAAAATAATATATTAATATACTAACCTACAAAAGTGAGTCATAAAATCAAAAACATTTATATTTTTACTAATAACTTGATTAATATTTAATGAAATAAATCTAAATTAAATAATTAAAATCTATTATATTTATTAATTATATATATTATTAAATGATGATATTTAGCTATTAATTGACTAAAATATAAACTTTTAAATTTTACCTAGGGTGAGTCATAAATTTACAGGTTTTTTGGTAATAAAAGAAATTAAAACTTAGTATATACACCTTTAACTTTTCTAACTTCTTTAAGTTTGTAGGGTATAGAATCAACTAACTTCTTACACTAAGAAAGGTTAATCTTGTTCTATACTTCTTAAACATATTTTTAAAGTTGATCTAAATTTTTAACTGGGGGGAAAACTTTAATAGCTTTTTTTAATTGATCTTAAAGGTGTTTAACTAGATTAAAGTTAAAAGATTAAGAAAGCTACTTTATAACTGTTATCTTGTTAATTATAAGCTATTTGGTAGTAAAAGCTATAGTATAGCAAAAGGTATTATCTTGCTAGAAAATAATATCAGATTAATTTAACCTATATTATTCAATGGTTTTTTTCAATTCATTGTTTAGAATACTTTAGTATATCTCAATATTAATTCCCCTATTAACTTTACAAAGATACCTTATACCTAAAGATAATATACATCCCTAAACAATAATTAACCTATTATTGTACTTTTGGGTAGAATTAACATAATAGTTATAAAGTAGTTCTACATCTTTTCTAAAACATTTAACTTTTTTATCAAATCTACTAAAGTATATGTTTGTTTCATTAGATTAAATAACCTTACTCTAATTAGTTTTAGTTTAATATTAATGGTGACATTTAAACTTTTGCCTAGTTTTACAGTGGGATTTCTTTAGTTAGGGTATTTTTTCTTAAAGTGTAAGTGGTATCTATGTTAACATAAAGTATATATAATAGTATTAGTGCTAACTAATATTCCTATATAGTTTTATAATTCCTGTTATATTTTTATA
Source organism: Conidiobolus incongruus B7586 (assembly GCA_000697335.1). Classification (NCBI taxonomy): domain Eukaryota; kingdom Fungi; phylum Entomophthoromycota; class Entomophthoromycetes; order Entomophthorales; family Conidiobolaceae; genus Conidiobolus; species Conidiobolus incongruus. The sequence goes on along the minus strand of JNEM01010555.1, from coordinate 25,750 downwards.
ATAGTACCACACTTACTTGTATTAACTAACCTACAGATATACTTCTTATTATGTTCATCTATAATTTTAACACACTTAAGTTTAAGTTTAAATGTTTTTTTATTGTTATTCTTAACAACTTTAGCTATAATAAACTAGTTAACACTAGTAATTCTAGCAATATCACAAGTTGATTTACCTTCTTTATAAAGTTAATTAATATATAAATAGATTTTTTTAGAGAGGGATTTAGGTATAATAATATTAATAAAAAAAATTTAATATATCTGTAAAATATAATATAAAATAAAAGAAAAAAAAGAAAAAAGATATGGTTATATATTGTTAAATATATCCCCTTATCTCAAAAACCTATAAATTTATAACTCACTTTAGTTAAATATTAAAGGTTAATATTTTTGCAAATAGTTTATTAAGTATATCTAAATATATTTATTTATTATTAAATAATATACTTTAATTATATATTATAATTTCAAGTAATCTAATATATCCAATTGTTTTAGTTATTAATTAATATATATATATATTTTTGATTTTATGACTCACTTTTGTAGGTTAATGTATTAGTAAAATATTCCTATTTATTTTTTTTAAATATTATTAGGTTATTGATAGATAAGGAGGGATAATATTAATGAATTATGTTTATATTAATTGTTTATTTTATATATTTAAAAAGATAATTAACTCTTTATTATTCTTAATTAAAATTTAACTAATAATTTAATATTTCATAGATATTAATTAGAAATTATGATTTTATAACCTTTTAAGTAATTTCCTTGAGGATTTATCTTTTAAAAAAAGTTCTTTATATTTGCACTTTTGTTTATTATATATGATATTATTTAAGTAAAGGTTTTTTTAGTTATGTTTAATTATATTAAATATTTATTATATAGTTATAATATTTTTACTCCCTCTACTAACTTTATTAAATTAAATATTATTGTTTGAAATTATAAGATATTTTATTAATTTGTTAATAATGAATCTTGTTGTTTAACTTTTAAAAATTAGATTAAAGATTTTTAAAACCTTTTATTAAATTCTTTTTTTAAGTTTAATAATTTCCTTAGTTAAATAATAATTGATGATATTTTTGTTACTTTAAAGATATATTAAATTTTTTAATAAATTATTTATAATCTATTGATATTTAAAAGTTAAAAGGATTTAAGTTTATTTTTATAAAAACTAATTTAATAGAGATTATAGTTTGTTGAATAACTGATACTTTTGCTTCAATAATTTTCTTTAGTTATATTTTTTTTGCTATTCTAAACTTAATAGTTTTAAGAGCTTTATAACCAATATATTTTTTAAAGATTATTTTTTTTAAATAATTAATATTTATTTAATATTTATAAAATTTACTATTAAATATTCTAACTTTTTTCTTTATATTTTCTTTAAAATTTAAATAAACTTTATTTATATTTTAGGGTTTATAATACTATCTAGAGTTTGTAATAAAAAAGTGCTATCTAATAATTACTCATTTTCTAAATTATCTTTAGTAATTAGTTTCTCTATTTTAATTTCTTAATTAAAAAATAAAAGGAGAATTAAAGTTAATAAAGAGATATAAATAGTTATAAAGTACTGTTGATTTCTTTTACTTTTATTTTTCTTATAAGATCCTTTTATTAATTTTATTAAAAAGGCTTATTAAACTTAATAGTTAATATTTTTAATTATTGCTTTATAACTTACTTTAATCTTTTTTAATACTATTAATGTTTTATATTTAAAAAAGATAATTAAGGGTATCTTTTAAATAATTAATATATTTACTAGTTAGTATTTATGTAAGTGTAGTGGTAGTTAAACTAATATAGTATAGAGGAAGACTTAATATAAAAGTAGTGTGGTGTAAAACATGGTAATATAATGTGGCTATAGTGTGCAAGTGTAAACAAAGTTTAATTAAGCTTCAAACTAGGATGAGTCACCAATATATTAAGATTTATATTAGGTAGTGCCAATATCCTACAATATTGATAGAATATAGTCTCAATCTTAAAAATAGTGTGAAAGTAAAAAATAGTAAGAATTAAGAAGAAAAAAAGGAACTTAATTTATTAGATAGTTTAATACTATTTATACAATTAATTTAACTATATAAGTATAAATTAATCATATAATTTATAGTTAATTGGATTATATGAAAGTGTATATAAGAATTTAGAGAACTAGTCTTTTAACACTCCCCTAGTAGGTTTCTTAAAAGAGACACACTCTTTAATTTTTGCATATAGGTATAATAAGCTGAGGTATTCTTAATATTTTCTAGAGGTTCCTATATAGCTTCTTTAATAGAATAACCTATCCATTTTACATAAAAATAAAGTTTATTCCTAACAGATTTAGACTTAATTATGTAATCAACATAGTATTCTTCTTCTCCATCTTAATTAATAATTGGATCTAGTTTTAGGGTTTTTAATCAATTAGGAAAAGTGTTAAAATCTTCAAAATATGGTTTAATTTTAGATATGTGAAAGGTAGGGTTGATCCTCAAAGTTAGAGGTAATTCCAAGGTAATATTTTCAAAATTTGAATCAATAGATTAAATTTTATAGGGACTATAATATAATAGTAAGTATTTGGGATTTAAGCTAGATTTAAGTAGGGTAAGTTTAAGGGTAGATTGTTCTAAGTATACAAACATACTAGTTTCATATTTAAGAGGGTCTTTAGATAACTTTAAGTATTGTTGTTCCATGATCCTTTAATTTTCTTCTAAGTTAAATTTAACAAGGGAATTAATATGTTTGATATTGGATTAAAATTCAACAATGTCCAAAGGTAAGTTGATTTAAAGTTTTAGAGTAATTATTAAATTAGGATGTTTACTATAATTAATAAAATAAAGGCTAAAACCTGTTGATCTATTGATAAAGGTGTTAAATGAATATTGGAGTTGGTAGATATAAGCATCCCAATTTAACTGATTAGTGTTAATATAAGCTCTAATCATTTACATCAAGGTTTTAATAGTTCTTTCAACAAGTTTATTGGTTTAGTGATGATTAGTAGTAGACATAGCTAGGTTAATCTTAAAAGAAGAGGATAGTGACTTCTAGAATCAGGAGTTGAATTGTGCATCTCTATCAGATACAATAGTTTGTGGAATTTTATGGTGGGTAAAGATATTAGAGAATAACAATTATGCAACATCTTTAGCTGTAGAAGTTTTGAAACAAGGAATAAAATAAACATATTTGGAAAATGAATCAATTACAATCAGTAAGTTATTATAACTATTTGTTGATTTAGGGATTTCTATGAAATCAAGCTGGATTTGTTGCTAAGTTTCATTAGGGACTTGTAAGGGAATAAGTTTACCATATTTTAGTTGGTTTTCTAATGGTTTAGAGAGTTCTTCTTTAACTGAAATAAAGAAATTATTATTTAGTAGTGTTTCTTGAAGTAGTTTAATAAATTCTTTATTTCCTTCATTAATAATCATTAAGTTAATATTTGCTGGATTTTTACAATTAGAACAAAAGGGTAAGTATGTAAGATTTCTTAACAAAGTATCTACAACATAGTTTTATTAACCTAGGAGATATTAAATAAGGAAAAGGTAAGCTTGGATAGTTTTAATCTATCTAACTTATTTTCTTGATAAATGCTTTTGAGTATTTAAGTAGATAAGTGATTTGTGATCTGTAAGTGCTAAGAAAAAGTTGCAGGATAAGAAATGTAAGTGATTTTTGATTATTTCTACTAAAGCAAAGAGTTCTTGTTTATAGACTAGGTATTTCAATTCAGCTGGTTTTATTTTTCTTAACCAGAATGTTATTGGTTTTAAGATAATATTTGTAGGGTTAAACTCAACCTGTTCTCCCTTATTTATTATTTTATCTTATAGTTATAGGGTAAAATATAAATTAAATTTAAACTAAGCTAACTATCTACTAATTACAAAAGAATTAGAGTTAGTAAAAATAATAGTAGGTAGTTTTAGATTAAAGATAGATAAAGCAAAAGCATTGGTAATATAGAAAATTAAAGCATTTATACAGAAAGTGTATAGTAGGGTTTATTCAAAAAGAGAGTTTTTCTTCAAGAGATTAGTAAGAAAAGCAGCAAGTTCAGCAAAAGAATCAATGAAATCATTAAAGTAATTCAATAATCCAAGTATAAACATAAGTTGATTTTTGTTTATAGGTATAGTAAAGGCTCTAACACCATTGAGTTTAGTTGGATCAATACTAATTCTTTAAGAGGAAACAATATAACCACAGAAAGGGATAGAAGAGGCACTAAAGATATATTTTAATAGTTTCAAAGGTAATTTATGTTCTTGAATAATTTGTAAGACCTAATTAAAATGTTGAATATGTTCTTCTTTAGTGTTTAAATAAATTAGGATATTATCAAGGTAGGTGATAACAAAGTTATTAAAGACAAGGTTGAAAAGGGAATTGATAAATTAAGTGAAAGTTACAAGAGCATTACACAATCTAAAGTTCATAACAGTAAATTTATAGTGGCTTAAAAGAGTGTTGAAAGTAGTTAAAGGGATAGAGTTTTCTTCAACTTTAATGTTGTAATATCTATTCTTAACATCTAGTTTGGTAAATATAGTTGATCTAAGTAGTTTATCCCTAACATCATATAAGTTTGGTAATAGGGTTTTATCCTTGATAGTTTTAGAGTTTAAAACACAGTTATCAATATATAGTCTCTAACCACCATCAACCTTTTGTACAAAGAAGATTAAAGATTTTTATAGTGAAGAAGAAAGTTTAATGTGCCTATTTTCAAGTAGTTTTTGGATTTCTTCTTTCAAAGTTTGGTATTGTTCAGGAGATAAATGGTAAGTAAGCTTTAAGTATAATTGTGTACTAGGGATTAGTTTAATTTTGTGTTTAATATTATGTTTAGGTGGTAATCTATTTATAAGTTCAAAAACATTAGCAAATTAACTCACTGTATTGTATAGGAAGTGGTCATTAGATATAACTTCATTAAAATCAACAGATGAAGTGTTGATAGATGAATAATAAACAGATACATATCCCTATAGATTATTTGGGTTTTTGATTAGCTTTTTACATTGATTTTTACTTATAATAATAGAATTATTTGCAACAATTGTAAAGTTAGTGTTAGGTAAAGTATTTAATGGTTTTATAATAGGGTAATGTAGATTTTTTTGAGATTAATTCCACTAATTTCTTTTAAAATGTAAAAGAGATGGATTTGTAGCTTTCTAGGGTAATATCTATGGATATAAAATTATGATATTCAAACCAATTTTAACCTAGTATGAAATTGTAACCAATGTTGCCAACTAGGAATTTAATATATTGGGAGTAGTTAGGGGATAATGATAGGTATCTAGATATAATGTTAAATGCTTGTTCCATTGAGTTATTAGCATATTTGATTATTAAGTTGCTTTTTTAGGTAGGTAAAGATAGCTTTATAATAATAAAAAATAAGATAATACAACTAGAACAACCAGAGTTAATTAGAACACTAACAGGTATATCTATAAAAGAACCAATTAACACAAACAATAGGGTGATAATTAAAGGTAAAGAATCACAAGGTAGATTAGTTACTAGAATATTTCTAGTTTCTAGTGGTTTAATCAGTTGGATTTCTCTAGTATACATAGTTTAATTTGTAGAATCATTAGTTTATTAGAACTTTTGTGGATTAGATTAGAATCTGCTGACTAATTGTAAAAGGGGTGATTCTAGGGTTATATTAATATTATTCTAGTTTGATTTATGGTTGGTAGGTTGGGATTATTGAAAATTAAACAGATGTTGCTTCTTTAAAGGGTATTTGTTAGCTCTATAATTAACTTAAATCCTTCAGCAGTAATAACAACCTTTGTTTGCTTTCAAGTAGGCTTTAGCTTCTTCACTAAAGGTTTTCTTATAAAGCCCTAAAGCAGAAACATTTATCATTTGAAACTTAGGTGGGTTAGAGTAAAGTTTAAAAGATTAATTTTTAGGGTGGGAAGATTTAGTTATAGAGTAAAGGATATCATCAATTATAATTGCTACATCACAAATGTTAGAAAAAGACATATTATCAGAGTGTTCCCTACTAACTAATTAAAGCTTTATTTGGGGGTTAAAGCATTATAATAGTTTGTGGATTTGTTCTTCTTCAGTAATATTTGGTATGTTTAAGTATATCTTGTTAAATTTCTCAATCAATTATTTTGTAGAAGTTTTTTATTTAAGCTAGGAAAGCTTTTCTCTTGTTAATCAAACTTAATCTTTTGGGTAATACCTCTCTTTAAGGGCTTTTTCCAATTGTTTAAAAGTTTGTATCTTTATAGTAGGTTATCTTCCTAAAGATTCTTTAGGATTAAGCTTGTAATGAGTTAACTACCAAGTATAAGTAAATTTTTCCAAAAAAGAAGTGGCTAATTTAAGGATATTCTCTAAATCTTCATTAGGAATTAAATCAAGGTAATTCTTCATGTTTTTAAGGTAGTTTTCAAGCTTGTAAAGGTTTTTTAAGCTATCATAAGTAGTTAATTTGTTTTTAAAGACATTAAAAAGGTGGTTTGATGTATTAACTATAGTGAAGTAGCTGGTTTGTTAGATTTAAGCTCTTTGAGACATGTTTTTTTCAATTAAAAGTTGTCTAATATAAGCTTTTTAGAGGGTAGTAAGCTCTTAAAGACTAAAGTCTTAGATTCACTCAGTAATTAAGCTGCTATCATTATTAAAATAATATAAGGGTATCTCCCTTTTTGGTGGTATTATAGTGTATAGTGTTAAATTTGAATGAAATAAATTATAAATAAGATTTAAAATAGTAATAGATAGGTTAGATACAAGTAGTTATTAATTTCTAGTAGGTTTTTTTTTTAACAGTTTTGTTATTACTACCATATAAGTATAGTGGTAGTTAAACTAATATAGTGTAGAGGAAGACTTAATATAAAAGTAGTGTGGTACAGAATGTAGTAATATAATGTGGCTGTAGTGTGCAAATGTAAACAAAGTTTAATTAAGCTTCAAACTAGGATGAGTCACCAATATATTAAGATTTATATTAGGTAGTGCCAATATCCTACAATATTAACAGAATATAGTCTCAGTCTTAGAAATAGTGTGAAAGTAAAAAATAGTAAGAATTGAGAGGAAAAAGAGGAACCTAGTTTATTAGATAGTTTAATACTATTTATACAATTAATTTAACTATATAAGTATAAATTAATCATATAATTTATAGTTAATTGGATTATATGAAAGTGTATATAAGAATTTAGAGAACTAGTCTTTTAACAATTTAATCCTATTTAAAAATTTATCTTTTAAAAAGATATAAGATAGGTATTGAATTTATTATGTTATTTTTAATAAATGGTTATAAAATTCCTCTACATTTTTATTATTCTGTTAAACTACTTTAATATAATATTTTAATAATATTTTTTAATAATTAGTATTAAAATATTAGTTTATAATCTAAGTAGAAAACTATTCTTAAGTTACTTATAAATTTCAATTAATTTATTTTTTAATTAAATTTTGTTAAGTTAAAAATTTAAATATAACTTCCAATATAACATTATATATTAAAATTATTATATTATAAATTACTCAATTAATATTAACTAATTAGTTCTTTTATTTTTTAATATTTGCTAAAAACTTCTTTAATTTGATAATTTAAAAGTTAATATTATATACAACCTAATAACTTTTATTTATTAATTGTTATAGGTTTATTTAAACTTATTGAAAGTTTCATATAAGGGTTAAATTTTGAGGGAATAAAAAAAACATTAATATTTACTTTAGGGTTTAATTACTTTTTTTGATTATTAAAAATTCTATTACTTTTATTTTTTATAAAAGCTTTAACTATTTTTTAACTATAAGTTAAAAATATAAAGGATAAAAGTTACTCTTAGAAGAGTTTAGCAAAATTTTTATAGAATTAATTTATTATAATCTCTTTAGTTTATTCTTCACTAATTAAAGAAGATAGGGAATTTGATGCTAAGACTAATTTAGCTATTGTAAGTTAATTTAAATTTAAGCTTTAAGGTAATCTTACCATATTTTATAAATATTATTTTTGTTAACAATGAGTTATTTCTTAGTATTAAAGATTAAATAAAAAAGTTAAATATTATACTTATTAGATATATTAAGAGGTAAAGATAAATATTAATAAAATAAATAGCTTATAAATCATAAATATTTAAAATATCTCTAACTAAGAATTATAAAGATTTAATATTATTTTAGTTCTTAACTTAATTATTAGTTATTAAGTAATAACTTAAAAATTCAAGTAATCTAATAGATTTATAATAAAAAAAATAACTTTATTATAATAGTTATAACTAAAATTATATATCCATGGTAATTTATAAATTATAACTTATCTTCTCAGGGGTTAAAGTTCATCAATATCAAGATAACAACTATAGATGACTAGTGAGGCTTTGCTATATATAAGTGAATCAAAAGTGATATCAACATCCAATGACATCATGGAAGTGGCTTGACTATCAGAATACTTGCTGGTAACATAGATTAAAATAATAGAATGTAGATTTAATAATTGAATTCTTCTTGAATTTTATTCAAATATCTAACAAGATAATAAATATCAATAATATAATTCAGTCATGAAACTATTACCTCTTGTAAATACTCATAACTTTGGAGGTGAAAGCTTCCAAATGGAAGAGTGCTTTCAACCCTATGGTCAACCTATATTCCTGAATACCAATTAATATCTGAATTGTTCTGTATCAATAATAAGTTACATATTTGGCAGCAAAATTAACAATTTCATTCTTAACACCATATTCTAACATATTGATTAGATCAAGAGTAATCATCTAATAGTTATTAATATGTGTTATCATACTAAATTAAAATAAAATCACCTTGATAATAGTTTTTGGTGGAATACAGTTAGAGATGAGTTCGTAAAGTTGGTTGCGAATTACAATGAGTCTAATTGGAGGTTAGTAGTGAGGTGGAAGAATGAGAGTTAACACACTTTGTGGGAGTTTGTTCCCTAGTGATTTGGGAACATATATGGAAGATCATCTTTTCCCAGTCAGGAACGAGTACTGCCGTAGTGGGTAATAGGTTTTGACTATCATAATATTAGTATATATTGATGGATAGCAATATAGTAATATTACTTTTGAGATACAATAGATTGTAACACCAACAAAGCCTTTCTCAAATCACAATCACTTTGACCCACGATCTTTTCACTCAATCCCGCAGGCAAGTCAAACCCTTCCGCGGATGCAACATCGTGCAGGACCGCACGAATCTCTTCGGGCTGAGCTCTTGGCACGCACACCATAAAACTTCTGGACCTAATTGGACTGATCATATTATTTATTGAATCCTCAACTAGTATCAATCTCAAATTCGCCATATACTTCTCCATCGTACGTCTCAAAGCCTGTTGCGCCTCTTTTGACAGTTGATCAACTTGGTTAATCACGATAACTATATAGGTTTAGAAATGAACACTGTAAGTTAAATTCGTTTACTTTTGAATTTAGTAGGTGCCTTAATATCCACATTGGTTGATTGAGCAACTTCTTTGATTAAACTTTGAATGACGAATTCATCGTGAATACCCAAATCACTACTCGCAAAAATTAATAAAGCATTAGAATTAAAAATATAATTTAACCTGGATTTATTTCCAAATGATACTGACTCGAAATCACATCAATTTCTAAATTACCGTTACTGGAAGTGAGGAAACTACGACCTTCAATTTTTATCTAATTATCCAACAAAAAAAAGAAAAGAATAATTTCAATTAAAAGAATATACCTTTTCAATAGCGTATAGACTCTCGTCGACTTGCCAGCTCCACTAGGTCCGAAGAATATCAAATGAGGTAAATCTTTACTTCTTGCCTAAATTCCAACATTAAATCTTTAACCAATTTTAATATTAATAGTAATACTAGTTTTTTTAACTGTTCATTCAACCCCAGATGAAAGTTTAATTCACGTAGATGTTTCGATCTATACTTGTAAACCCAAAGTTGCACTATATTTTGAATTATATCTTGTGACGCGATTTGGAATTTGGCTAAATATTTTGACGATTGGATTTAATTTGAATTATGGGGTTAGACTTTATTATGTATTTTATTATATGAATTAACTTTGAACGCTTTTAATGTTGTATTGATTTTGAATTGGTGCTCTACCTTAGTACCTATTAAATTATACCTGATTTACCTAACCAACTATATCCAATATTTTTTATATCCGAGTATATCATTGCTGCTTTTATTAAATAGATTATACAATAAATATTAACTAAGTATAGTTTAATATCAATACTTAAATCTATTACTATTATACACTAATTGAACTTGTTATTTTATTTTAAATTCATCAAACATGTTAATATATCAAAATGTTAAATTTGTTTTGGTTACTGAGATTGCAAATATTAATATTTATGATATTATTCAATAGCCAAATATTTTTTAATTTTAGAAAACGGGGGAAATAATTGATTCAAATAGTTTATATCAACGAATTTTGAAACAAATTATTTTAAAATAAAATAATATTATATTTAATAATTTAAATTTATAGACTAAATGAATATTTGGTTCATTATTTTAAGTTAAAATGATTTATGAGTAAAAAACTACTTATTTGACAATTTGAACTCAAACATAGATTGACAAGCCCAGAGTTATTCTTTATATCAACACTTTGAATACAATCAAAGCATTTAATTCAAAATTTTAAATAATGTTATCAAAAGTAGTTTTAAACACAAATATATTATTTTATATTCAATGTTTAACTATTATCATTTTTAACATACTTAAATTATGAGTATTTTTTCACGGTTCTGATTTAGTGAATAATTCATAATAAATTACAATAATATACTTAATAAATATATTCCAAGTTTGGAATAATTCAAGCAAAGGAAATATATTCATATTATTATCTGATTCACTGCCTAATATTTAACTTTAAAACACTTTTTACAGCAAGTTAAAACAAAAAAGGATTAGAAATATGAAACGTCTATATAAGATACAGTGATCAATTAATCATACTTATTGGAACTAGTAGTATTTAAAACTAATATTAAGATCACTCTAATAAAAATATTTTTTATCAAGTAAATTCTTTGATTTTATTATGATTTTCTTATTTATACATTCAATTAGTTTATCAAATATTCATTAATAAGAATTTTCAAGTAACAATACTTTTCCAGATATACAATAATAATTCGCCTTCTATTTTTTATATTTCAAAAAATATATGAAATATAAATTAAATTCTTGTTTAATTAATTCTAAACTAGACAAGGAGCATCAAGTGCCTTTTATTTTAGTATTTTCAAAATTGAAATACAAACCATTTAAAATCAACTATAATTCACACACAGTTTATATAAATAGTAACCTAAATAAAATCAACATTTTTTTCTCTCTCTGTGATTTTAAAACTGAAAGCAAATTATTGAAAATTTATCAAAGTTTATTAGGTTAAATTCCGTTTTTAATATCAATTAACAAATATATAAAATCATCACAAGACACGTTTGTATTTTAATTATTAGATATCAGCACTCTTGCTACAAATTATTGAAATATATTATTTTTATAATATTTCTAACCTAGCTTAATTAAAATACAAAATGAATGCTTGTTAATTAAAAAGATACTCAGAAAAATTAAAGAAGGCACTATTAAATAAAACTTATAAAAATAGTATAACCTAGAATCAAGGCCATTATACTCGCTTATAATTCAGGAACCATAGTTTGACTAATATAATCCTCTATTTATATAAATTGAATATTCGTTAAATTAAACATAATCCAATCTTGGAATTATAATTAGTTTATTATTAACAATATTAACTATGTTGCTATATTAATATATTATATAATTATTTTATGTAAATTTTAAATAGAAGATTTTAAATTTTTAGCATTTTCTATTAAACAGTCACTTTTTGAATATTATGAAACAGATTTTAGATATCAAATATTTAAGTAATAATATTATATCATATTAATCTACAATTGAAAAACTTGGCAGATAAATATATTGAAATTAATCATAATATTAATATACTCACAAGCTCATAACCTTTATGATCATCACTCTTTTAGTATACCAGAATATATATTTCCGAAAATATAAATAATTCTAAATATCTGTAAAAATATCAAATTTATCAATAAAAGCTTTTTTATAAAGAGTTAACAGTTATGTAAAAGTAATACAAACACTTGGTAAAGTATAAACGAGAGAAGATATTTAATTTATATATATATTGATTCAAAGATCATTGTAAAATATAATAAATTACATTTTACGTAATTATTTTAATATTGATTTGGAATTTTAGAACAAACAATTATTATTTACAATTTAATTAAATAGTTAAAGTAATATTATTTTAAAATAATAATTTCAAATAGTTATATATCTTATAATACTCGCATATTATCTAATATCTATAACTTTAATTCCTAGGAGATAATATATGATGAAACTTAATAAATAACTGATTCCCATTTTACGGTTATAAAATTAATTGAATATAATAAAGTTTTTATTACTCTCTATATTAGAATTGAATTAAAAGATATATAAATATTATTATTAAGAGTTTATCAATGAATAGTTATGAATTTTAATAAATTCTATAAGGACTTTGAAATTATAAAAAATAATAAATTTATTACCTCTATATTAATAATCACCTTTGATATAATTGAAATCTAATCAAACTCACATAAATATAATTTTTCATATAAGTAGATCTAATAATGTAAATATATTTGATAATATTACTTTGCATAAATATATTTACTTTTATCATTATTTGATATAATTATATTTATAGATCTCAGGTTTATTATTTTATACTCTTAAGGTTAATATAAATAGATTTTTTGAATTTGATATTTATGACAATAAATGAATAGGTGTAGAAAAACTATTCTATATTATTCAAAACATCAAACTATTTTATAAAATTAATTGTTGCACTTCAAATTTACCCATACATCTCGATCGGATAGCTTAGGGAATATCATCTGATAGATCATAACATTCACCAAATCAATTATTTAAATAATGTATTATCAACCACCTTTATTGATAAAACATATTATAATTCTAAACTCCATTTAAAATTATTATTATTGATTTAATATATATAGTCTTTACAAAATATATATAAATATTTAGGTATATTAAATTTTAATAGAATAGTATCACAAATTTATTATACAACAGTCTTAATATTTTTTTAATTAATAGATAATATTTTATAAAACCCCATAAATTCTAATTGAATATAATAAACTATATATTATTTTGAATTATATATAAAATATTAAATCCATATTCATTATAAAAATAATTATTAATAAAAATATCAGAAATACACTATATGGGATTAAAGATATTGCATAAATAATTATATTATATAAATGAAAATTTAATTAGTTGAAAATTATTTTAATAATATTCTAGTTATTTTTAATAAATAAAAATATGAACCTGTTTTAAGAAATTATTATGAAAACATTTTCTATCAATTTTACAATTAGGTACATAAATTTATTAATATTAATATTAATATTTTATTCCGATTAATTAAATATATTAAAAATTAAATTTTTTTGTTTCTAATATAAAAATGCGTATAATAAATTCATAGTTGCTTAATAAAAACTATCATGATAGTCTAAATATATTTAATGAAAATAGAGCTAAATAATAGATATAAATGATTTAATTCAAATAAACTAACTTTAAATAACAAGATATAAATTTATCTAAGTTTAATATTTATCAATGGTGATAATCTTGTTAAATATTTTATTAAAATATATTTGATATATAACAATATAGTATATTTATGAGCAAACCAAATAAATTAAAGATATTATATTATTTATTTAAATTTAGAATTAAATATATTCTTTTATATCTTACTAAGATTAATGAATATATATTTTATTTAATATTATAAAATATTAATGCTTGAAGATAGTTAATTATTGATTCTCATTATTATATTTATTAGCATATAATTGAAAAAATGGGAAATTTTTTAATTTCTGATTTTTTCAATTATATTATTAATATCAAATTAAAAAAAATATATATAAAACAAATAGGGAAATGAATAATTTTTTAAAATTAATTGTTTAATTTATTAATACTTAAACCAAATAATAATTATCAAAAGTTTTTTATTTTAGTATTAGTAAAATTTAACCATAAACCCTTTAAAATCATTTAAAATTAATAAGCAGCTTTTAGTAATAAAATATTATTTAAATTAACAATTTATTACTAGATAAATTACTTTAAGATTAAAAAAACTACCTAAAATCTATTAAAATCTAAATAATTAATTTCAACTATTATCTTTTTTAATTGTTAAAAAATGAAAAAATATATTAAAGAATATCTTTTTATTTTAGTTAGAAAATTATCAAGATATTTTAATATGAGTTATATAAGTATTATATATATATTAAAATTTTAATTAAAATTATTTAATAAAAATATAAAATAAATATCTTATAATTTAACTAAAGTTTAAAAAAAGCTAGAGTAGCTATTGTTAATTAAAATTTACTAAGATATAACTAAAAACTAAAATTTTTTCAGTGGATTATTATAATTAATGAATGCTGGGTTTTTTTGTATAATCCTTTATCAAAATATAAATTAAAATGCTGGATTAAGTAAAATCAACCCTTTCTATAAATTTTTTTAAATAAATTGTTTATTGATAAATAAATATTAATTAATGAAATAAATTATAATAGCATATATTATTCTTATTTAGCTTTTAAAGGAAAATTATTTAATAGTAAACTATATATTTTTTTTAAATAAAATGATTTTAAATAAGTATTCTTAATATAATTTAATAAGACTTATTATTTTATATAATAATTGTAAAATATATAAATATAAAATTATAAAAAACTTCCTAATTAAAAATAACTGGAAAAAACTGCTATATTTAATATATTCTCTAGATTATAACCTATATGATTATAATTATTTTAGATAATTAAAAAACCAGCTTGTAAGAAAGAAAATTTCTATAAAAAAATTTAATTGGTTTATGAAATATCAAATTTCAGTCTTTAATAAAAAAAACTATTTTTTATATATTAGATCTTTGTTAAAAATATAGCAAAAAGTTATTAGAAATAAAAAAAACTATTAATTTTATATTATATATTTATTTTTACTTTTTATATATTAAAATGTATATTTTTTTCATTCACAAAAAATTCCTATAATTTAAATTACAAAATAATAGTTTAAATTAATAACTGATCTAAATCATATTTTAAAAAACTCAAATTTAAATAATTTGTGTCAAATTAATATTAATTTTGAACTATATAAAATTATAAATATAATATTTAACAAAATTATTTTAACTTATACTGTAACTACAAATTGAATTTATTTTCAAGTAGGAAATTAAAATAATTTTATTTAATGCTTTATATATTTACTAGCTTTACCAATTAATAGATTTGGTTAACTTTTTTACTCTTTTACCTGAAAAGGATTGTTTAAATTATAATTTTTTTATAGAAAGTTGCTTATAATCAAGGCTTTATAGTTTAATAGGATTATCATAATGATTTTTCGATTAAATAAAAACGATTTAGTATATTATATATAATTTAGATATTAAAAATCAATCTTGATAAATTTTGATTTAATAATTGATAAATACTCTATGCATTATTATAAACTGATTAATATATTTTGAGCAATATATATATATAAATTTAGAACGAATTAATTATTAATTTACTAAACTATTTTATAAGTATATTATTAAGATCTATTCTAATTATATTAAAATAGAAATATATATCGTTTATTAATAATTCAAGCGATATATTATATATTTTTGACAATTTATAATTATGTATAAATTATTTTCTATAATATTAACTATATAATTTTGAATATTATGAATAGCTAGCATTATATAATTTTGATATATTAATTAATATAATTAGTCTATTTTTAGATATTATATATTTTATTAAATTCTAAAAAGTGAAATATATAATGTCAAATTATTTGAAAATATTTAATAATTATATAGAAATTATACTATATGCTATATAATATAATAGTCAATATATATATATACTGTATAAAAATACTATCATCATAAATCAAAAAAACTCTGTGTTATATTACATTAAAATATTGATTTAATCTTGGAACGAATGTTATTAAAATTTCAATATGAACTTTATATAAAAAAATTAGTTGAATTTTTATTTAATGTTAAATTATATTTGATATTTTTGTATCTGAAATTTATATACAAAAATTTAAACTGTTATTATTATTTCTATAATTCCCAAAATATATATAAAATGGTAATAATATCAAGCTTAAATAAAACATTCAATTAGAAATCTTTATCATATAACAAAATAATTGCCATATAGTAATAATCTTGAAAAATTGAAACCTCTTATTATATATAAATATATATTTTAAGCTATCTTTTTCAATTTACATTATGTTATCTTGAACATATAAAAGAAAATTATTTATCAAATTATCATCAAATAAACTCATTCTTACTTCAAAAAATATATTATATATATTTATTAACAGAGTTATTTTAATAATTTTACATTTTAGCAAGTTAGGTAAGTAATATTGAGTTACTATGACAATACTATTCGAACATTTTTTAAATCTAAAAATAACACAGATTAAAAAATCAATATAAACTATATAATATCAAAATATTATATTCCTAGATATAATAAATTTTTCGACAATTATATGTAGTTTCTCAAATTTGATCCAGTTATATAAAAATTCAAATATAGTTTAATACGTTTCTTTTTTTGATTCATATTAAGGGATGATTAATATAAATCATGATACAAATTGGGTAATAGATTAATAATCAAAAAAGTTTATTGTAATTTAAAAACATTATCAGCTAAAATATAAGTAAATAAATTGGAACTAAAATCTTTTATGGTCTTCTTTGTTGGTCTGCGATCCAAGATCTATAGTTTGCAACTCTAGCAAATACCTAACAAATTCATTAATATCAAATATTTAGATAAATTTGAGATAGACTTACCGAAGGAGCGTAAGAGTTCAAGCACTGTGTGTTTTTGACAAAACTGGCAACACCAATTTGAATAACGCGGTTACCAGATCTGACGAATAAAGGACCGCCAGAATCTCCTTGGCACACAGAGGTAATGCCTTGAGCATATCCAGCGCATACTTGAGCCTGAGGTGAGATATTGAATCCATATCCTCTAGAACATTGCTGGTTGTCATATATTGGCAAGACAGTATGCTGGAGACGAGATGGCATAGCAGAGGTATAAGGATCATAACGACCCCAACCAATGGCTTCAGCTTGAAGACCAACTCGGCTTGAAAGTGTTCCATCGTCCAAAGTTACGTAAGAGACTTGAGCTGAGACAGGACTAGCCAATTTCCAAATAGCAACATCATTAACCAAAGTTTGGCCATTATAGGATGGGTGACGTGTTTGTCTAGTAATTCGAATTGATTGTCCTCCTTCTTGAGATGCTTCTCTTGTTAAATCATGACGTCTAACGTTCACGGTAACTTGATTGTTTGGATAGAGATTGGTACAGTGGGCAGCAGTAAGGATGGTGCGCGAATCAATAAGTGAGCCTCCACAGAAATGACGACCGTTAGCTTGAAGCGAAACTACGAAGGGATAAGCAAATGGTTGAGCTTCACTTCCATTAATGATACGCCCCTCAATTTCGGATTCGGCATTCAATGACAAGAAGGAAAGAGCAAGCACTATCAATTTTGAAATCATTGGATAAAATATATATTAATTTAAATTAGTTTTGATGATATAGAACTGTAAAATGTTTTAGTATATATATATATATATATGAAACAATATTCAAAAAAATTTTATATATTATTATATTCACATCTTGAAATAATATTCCAAATTAATTAAATTTTTACTACATAAGATTAGTACAACTAAAATCTTGAATTAATTAAATGAATAATATTAATATAATTTGTGATCTAGGTTCTCAGTCCGATCACTTCCATACAATTAAAAAACTAGTTCTTTAATCCACGTTTGATTGTCTTATTTTATTTTATTTGCAGTACTCCGATATATTGTCTGATAATATTATCTAAATTTGATAACATTATTAAATGATCCATTATAATACAAGTCTCATTAAATTTGGCAAATTTAATTAATGAAGGACCAATCCATAATTCCTTTCAAATCATGGGACCTGATCATATAAAGAAATTATCATTTTTTCAAACAATTTTAAATAAGAATTTAATATGCTTTCTTTTAGTTAACGATATTAGATATGTGTAAAGATATTTAATAATATTATTAATGGTCAACTGTATACATATCTATTAGTGAAATTTTTCCCTCTATCACACATATTTTAATATAGTTTCCAAATTAGCATTACATGATACAAATAAATTCATATATTATTTTTGATATTTTCAAAACAATATTTCATTTTCTAAAATTATTTATCTGATGATTTATAAATTCAAATTCTAGATTTGAATCTAAAATTTAATAAATTTCAATAATTAATATAACAATAAACTAAAATGAATTGATTATTTATTCATCCGAAAAGATAATTTATATTTAAAATATATAAAATTTTTATTAGGATATTGGAAATAGAAAATTTAATTATCACTTTTTTAAGCTATTAGTTTTTAATTTTATATTATCAATCAATGAAACTGTTAAAATTTTGAAATATAAGGCCTATTTCATATATTTAACCTACTCCTTATATAATCATTTTGATATTAACACTACATATGATTAATTTGTCATTGATAACTTATATTATATAATATATAACAAATAACTTAAATTTTGATTCTTTCATTTGAAAGTAATACTAATATTCTTACCCCTAAAGTTATAATAATTGAAATATATTCTGAATTGCGGCAAAAAAGTCAATAATATATATTATTGAAATATAAAATATACCAATGAATTATTATTAACTAATTTGTCTCCTAATATTGGGTTGACTTGTTTAATGCTAATTAAGATTTCTATTCTAACACTTGGTTAATATATTTTGATATAATATCCTTTATAGAAATCTTAGCCAATCAACAAAATTTACTATTCTAACCAATAAATATTCAAATATAAAAATGTTTTTTTATAATTTCTGAAATCAATTGTGTATTATTCAATTCTATGATATAAAATTCAAATAATAAATATTGACATCAGTTTCGAAATTAAAAATCTAACATTATTAACATAAACTATAAAATATAATGGATATTTATATTAAACTGGTTAATAATAATATTTAATATTTGGGTTATTTTGTCTAAAAATCTAACCAAATTCTAAGTTTAAAATATCAACCAATATTATATTAATATAATATAATTACATTTCATATTATCTCTTTATTGATTTATATTTAATATATAAACTAATATCAGACTGAAGGATTATCAAAATAGAATAGTTTATGATGAAATTAAATCTTCCATAAAAAATATAATAATTAATCAATAATGCTTTATAATTTTAATGACCAATTTATATATCTATTAATTTATGTTTTTAAATTATATTCTATTATTAAATCATTGAATATTGCCAATCCCCAATCAAAAATGATATATTAA
The DNA here is from genome assembly GCA_000697335.1 of Conidiobolus incongruus B7586. Lineage (NCBI taxonomy): Eukaryota > Fungi > Entomophthoromycota > Entomophthoromycetes > Entomophthorales > Conidiobolaceae > Conidiobolus > Conidiobolus incongruus. The sequence goes on along the minus strand of JNEM01010555.1, from coordinate 6,004 downwards.
CTTTGCCTTTAATTTTGATGAAGATAACTTTCCTTTAGTAATATCAAATTACTCATTACTAAAGCCTTTTATTTTTTCAGTTATGGTTGATTATTACTATTTTATTATAATTTCAATAATTATTTAATATGTAAAATATATAAATTAATTTAATTAAAAATTTAAATTTATGATTACTGGTATATTAAATAAAAATATTATATAGTTAAATTAATTAGAAAATATATATTAATATAATAATAAAGTTGAAATATATTTATCTAAATATAAAAATGATATTTAATTAATTGGTTTTATTTAAAGTAATTACTATTAGATTTTAATTCAGCTAGTTAAATATTCTGTATATAATACAAAATAGACACTAATTGATATTATTTTAAAATTAAAGTTTTGAATTTTATAATTAAAATCTTAAAACTTATTATGTAAAGGTGTCACAAATCAATAACAATTCCTAGAATTCTTATAAATTATAACATAATTTATTCCCCTATGAATAATTAAATTATATACCTTTCTATAGAAGGGGGGAACTTTAATATAGTTAGTCTATTGATAAACCTTTCTTGGTTTAGCTTTTTCTACACCCTAACTCTATTTAATTAGTCTAATAAATCTAGTAACTATTTAGTATATGGTAGCAACAAGAGATTACTATATTCTTTTTAATTTTTATTTAGTTAAAATATTTTTATTAGTCTTGTATTTTTTTAATTCTTGTTTCATATTTTTGTTTTTTTTCTTGTTTTTACTTTTCTTACTCTTTATTTCCTATATCTTTATTTAACTTTATTAGTACTATAACCTATAATCATAACTCTCTCAGAAAAATCTATTAATACTTAAGATATAATTACTTAATAACTTTAATTTATTATATTTGGGGATTTGATTAATAAAAATAATAGTTTAAATAAACTCCTTTTCAGATTAAACTACTCAAATCAAGCTTATATACTTTAAAAGTTGATGAACCAATATTATTCTCCTTTTACTCTATAAAGATATATCTATCTAAATTTTAACAAAATTCTTATTCAAAAGGTTTTCTATAAAAACTTAAAATAATTTAATAATGAACATTTTTTATTTAAACTTAATATATAAAAATTATTATTCTGAGACTACTTCTAGTATTATTAGTTTAATAAAGATAATAAGGTAAGTATTGTTATCTTTTATTTAACTAATACTAAAAAAAGATTAATAAGACAAATACAATTAAAATCATCTTAAATTATTTTTTAATAAATAGCTTATCAAATATATTATTTCTTTTAACATGCTAATTTCTCAATTAAGATTTTTTTTCATTTTAATTACTAATATTTTTACAAACTTTTAGAAACTTATTTATATAAAACAAACTAATTCTATTAATAATTTCATTAATGCTTTAAATTATGTTAAGATTTATTTATCACTTATTTTAGAATATCAACATAATATTATCTTTTTAGATTAACTTATACTATATATCACTAGCTTATTAATATCTTAAATTAATATTAGACCTAATAGATTTGAAGATATATATAATAAAGCACTATTGATCAAAAACACTATGTGTTTTATTTAACATCTAAATTAAATCCTAAATAACCACATATATAATTTGAAAACTACTTTTAAGTTTTATCCCATATATAACTTTAATTTTAATCACATAATTATTAACTTAGCTTAAGTTAAAAAACCCACTTCCTATATTTTATAAAATAAAATATTAAGTCCCAAAATTAAGAATTTTTTGAAAGAATAAAATGGATGTTTTTATTATTAACATATTTATATAAATCATATTACTAAAGATTATCCTTTAAAATATTTTGAACCTAGTGATTATAATAACAACAAATATAATAAAATAAACTCAATCCAATTATTACTTACTAAATATATTTTATATTTTAATAATTCACTTCATGTTAACTTTTTTTTCTTCTATTGTTAAAAATAATATCAATAACCATGTAATCAATGTTTTGATTGATATAAGTGCTATAAATGCTTAATTAATAATATCTTAACTGATAAACTTTGTTTGTTAAAAAATTAATTCACTATCCCTATAATATTAGATGATAAATTAAAATACTAAAGTAATAATTTAGTTAAGAGTTTTTTACCTTTATCCTTAAAACACAACAAAGACATTTCTTTAATAAGTATTTTAATTAATTATAATATTATCATAAGTATAAATTAGATTAAATCACATATTTTATTTACTATTAACTATTCTAACAAAAATTTGTTTTTGACATTCTATTATAGATTTACCCTTATTACTATTATTTAAAATATTGTTGTTATATTACAAACTCTAAATAATCTTCATCTTAATTTTTTTGCTAATAGTAACCTAACTCCTATTATCAAACTTAATTCTATTATTATATTTTATAAAATATTCATTAAATAATTACTTACTATTAATTTTATATCTTTTAGTATTATTTTTATTAAATTAACTATATTTTAATTAAATTTTAACAATTTTAATCTCAACTTTATATCTTTAAATAACTTACTGCATAATATAATAATGTTATATTTAAATATTTCTAAACCTTAAAACTTACTCCCTCTAAAAAAATATAGTTTATAAAATTAAATTAACTTTTAGTTTTATTTTTATTTATTATTTAATTTATCATATATTAGTTAAAAAAAATAAATTACTAAAAGAAACCATTACCTAACTTTTAGAAAAAGGTTATATTTATCCCTTTATTTTTTTGAAAGGATTTTTTATTTTATTTATTAAAAAGAAAAATAGAGTTTTAAGATTTTGTGTCAACTTTTATATCTTGAACAGAATAATTATTAAAGATTATATATCACTACTTAATTTATTAAAACTATATAATTAAATCTTAAGTTGTAAATATTTCATTAAATTAGATCTATATGATAATTACTATAATATAACCATATACCTTGATTTAATCCCCTTAACTATATTTAATACTTATTATAACTATTTTAAATTTACTATTCTATCATTTAAATTATACAACACTTTTATTATATTTACTTAATAAATTTAATTTTCTTTGAAATCTAAGATATCTTTGTTATTTTATATTTTAATAATATTTTAGTTTTCTCTAAAACTTTATTAAAATATTAAAAATATATGAAATATATTTTTTAAATCTTTTATAAAAACTTACTATTTATTAAATTATTAAATTATTAAAATATTACTTTATTGTTTTAGAAGTCTTATTTTATAATTATTTTATATCTTCTAATGGAATTAAAATTGATTTAGATAAAACTAAAGTTATATAATCTTAGTTTATTCTTATTGATAAATATTCCTTTATATTATTTTTAAGTATAATAAACAATTTCAAAAACTTTATCAATAGCTATATAAAATTATTATATCATTAACTAACCTATTTTATAAATTATCTTTATAAATATAAACTCCTTTAGAAAATTCTACTTGTTTAATAATTATTAATATTATTAGTAATACCCTTGTATTTTATAGCTTTAACCTTTTACTATTAATAATCCTATTCACAAACATCTTTAGCTTTTTTATTAATAATTAGTTAACTTAATTTTTTAGATTATAATCTTATTTGCTTAAATTAGGTGAAAAGAAGAATAACACTCAAATTGTTAAACTTGAAATAATTTAATCTTTGTCCCATTATATTTTATTCTTATAAAATAACTTCTATAGAAATAAACTACTTAGTTTATAAATAAAAACTCTTTGTTATTATTAAATACCTCAAATATTTTTATTATTACATACTAGGTTAATTTATCTATATACTTATAAATTACAAATTTACCATATAAATTAACAATCAACTTTATTTATTTAAGTATTAATCTCTATAAAATAAATTTCTTTAAAAATTTGACCTATATGTTTGCTATATTAAAGGAAAATTCAACACTCTTATTATTCTTATCTTTAAATACTTTAATTATATTTTTAATTATATGTTTATTTATAATAAGTATAAGTTAACTTGAGTTAAATAATATTTCTCCAGAATAATCTTAGTTAACTATATAAATTATATTTAAAATATATTTCTTAATGATAATTAAGTTTTAAAAATCATTAATCACATTTATAATTTGAATATTTCTATCTTAACTTATGTAAAATATTATTCATATAATAATAACTTATTTTACTATAATTTGTGTATCTATATTCTTGATATTTTAAGCATTAAACTATTACTGTTAAACTTTTATCATAACTCTATTATTTTAAGTTATTAAAGTTAACTCTATATATAACATAAACTCTCCTGTAATTTCTATTAACTTAATATAGAAAACAGTATACAAAAATATATTTACTCTTGGAATTAATATTAAATCAACAAATTTCTCAACTAAATCCCTTTTGGTAATCTTAATCTATTACCTATTCCCTAAACCTATTAGTTTGATATCACTATGGATTTCACTAAAACACTATAAACTTTATATGGTTTTAACTATGCTTTTATTATCACAAATTACTTAACAAAGATAATATATTTTATACCAATTAATAAAAAAGCTAACTCAAAAACTATCACCAAGTTATTTATTAAAAATATCTTTAGATATTATAAACTCGCATTAATTATCATAATAAACAATTATATAAAATTCACAAATAAATTCTAGTTTAAATTTATAAAACTGTTAGATTTTTAACATAACCTTATAATATCTTGTTATTAATAATCTAATAGTTAATATAAACAAACAATTTGTGTTTTAAAAAAAGCTTTTAGATTTTATTTTAACTATAATATGAAAAATTAAATCAAAAATTTATCTTTGTTTGAATTTTCTTTTAATGATTTAATCAACTTATTTACAAGTATAATACTATTTTACTTGAATTATAACTATTACTCTATTTTAATTTTAAATATAATATTTAATATTAATACCTCATCTAATGTTATAAACTTCATAAAGCATATATGTTTTTTATTATTTATAGCTTAAGACTATATTCTTTTTATCTTAAATAAATAAGTTTATTACTATAATATAAATACCTACCCTATTTTAACCTTATCTTTTAATATTTTAATATTATTATCTTTAGATAGAATTAATCTTTTTTAAAACTTTAATTAATATATCAATAAATTATTGCTTAAATAATTAAGACTTTACTTTATTAAAGATAAAAAACTATATTTAGAAATATATAAATTAATCTTTTCTTTTAATTTACAAATTCACTTTGTTTTCTATATAAAGCTATTAAAGTTATATTAAGATCTTAGAGAATATTTTCTTAAATATACTATATATTCTTAACCTTCTTCTATTAACTTATAATGTGAGATATATGTTGTTGATAAAATTATACCTTATAAAATCTATTGAAACTAAAATGAATACTTTATATATTATCAAGGTTATTCTTTTAATAAAGCTATTTAGGAGAATAAAAAAATATTAAATACCTTAAAGCTTTTAAAAAATTCCTTAGTAAACAATCCTAATTATTTTAAAAAAAGACTTTATTCTATTAAAATAAAGTTTAAAAGGAGTGTTACAGATTAATAATAGTTCTTAGAATTTTTATAAATTACAATATAATTTATTCCCTTATAAATATTTAAATAATATACCCTTCTACAGAAGAGGGGACTTTAGTATAATTAATCTATTGATAAACCTTTTTTGGTTTAATTTTCTCTACACTTTAACTTTATTTAATTACTTTAATAAATTTAGTAACCATCTAGTATAAAAGGATAAAGTTATTATATATTAATCTATAATAAAAAGTAATAAATTCAAAAATATAATTAATTTTTTCAATATCATTATATTTAAATCTTTCTCTAAAAAATTCATTTATATATTAATTAATTTTATAAAAAAATAGATTAAGTTATAATATTATCAGAATTACTAATATTAGCTAATTTACTATAGTTAAAACTATTAAGAATAATAATAAAACATTTTTAAACTGAAATTTAAATATTTTATAATT
>JNEM01010552.1:0-15274 GCA_000697335.1 Conidiobolus incongruus B7586 | reverse complement strand
ATTAGAAGATAAGGTAGTTGATGAAACAGCACTTAATGAATTTGATGGCAATACACTTGAAATAGTGGTGGATGATTTAGAATAGCCATCAAAAGATAAGGTGGTTGATGAAACAATGATAGACATTACTACACTAGAAGATGTAGTTGATGAAATAGTTTTCGATGAATTTGATGAGATCACGCTTGATATGGTGCTAGACTTGCCAATGGTGGATGATTGGAGAGAACCTGATGTAGAAGGGGTAGTGGTAGAACTCTTGGTTGATGAGTAAATGGAACTTGATGTAGTAGTGATATTGAATGAAATCTGCACTGGAGTTGTGGTAGAAGTATTTATAGCTATAGATGTAGGTTCAACTATAGTAGCATTAGTTGTAGAAGTCAAGGCAGTGGATTGGACAGAAGATTGGTTAATAGTTGTAGCAGCGGCAGTAGTAGAAGTTGTAGAAGCAGTAGCAGTGGTAGTGGTAGAAGTTGCAGAAGTTGCAGTAGCAGTAGTGGTAGAAGTTGTAGTTGTAGAAGTATTAGTGGTAGAAGTAGTAGAAGTAGTAGAAGTAGTAGCAGTGGTAGTGGTAGAAGTAGTAGGAGTTATGGAAGTAGTAGCAGTGGTAGTGGTAGAAGTTGTAGAAGTAGTAGCAGTGGTAGTGGTAGAAGTTGTAGAAGTTGCAGTAGCAGTAGTGGTAGAAGTTGTAGTTGTAGAAGTATTAGTGGTAGAAGTAGTAGAAGTAGTAGAAGTAGTAGCAGTGGTAGTGGTAGAAGTAGTAGGAGTTATGGAAGTAGTAGCAGTGGTAGTGGTAGAAGTTGTAGAAGTAGTAGCAGTGGTAGTGGTAGAAGTTGTAGAAGTTGCAGTAGCAGTAGTGGTAGAAGTTGTAGTTGTAGAAGTATTAGTGGTAGAAGTAGTAGAAGTAGTAGAAGTAGTAGCAGTGGTAGTGGTAGAAGTAGTAGGAGTTATGGAAGTAGTAGCAGTGGTAGTGGTAGAAGTTGTAGAAGTAGTAGCAGTGGTAGTGGTAGAAGTTGTAGAAGTTGCAGTAGCAGTAGTGGTAGAAGTTGTAGTTGTAGAAGTATTAGTGGTAGAAGTAGTAGAAGTAGTAGAAGTAGTAGCAGTGGTAGTGGTAGAAGTAGTAGGAGTTATGGAAGTAGTAGCAGTGGTAGTGGTAGAAGTAGTAGGAGTTGTAGAAGCTGTAGCAGTGGTAGTGGTAGAAGTTGTAGAAGTTGTAGTAGCAGTAGTGGTAGAAGTTGTAGCAGTGGTAGTAGTACTTGTAGTGGTTACGGCAACTGGAGGATTTTTACTAATAATATCATTAATAAAATCCCTATATGGTGCGACTTTAGTATAGACCGACGGTAGATCTTTAGTTCCACATCTGGTGCCAAAGCTTACAGTACCAATCAAATAGACATCATTAGGACTTTGGTGATAAAAGAGAGGGCCGCCAGAATCTCCCATACAAGGATTCTTCAATCTGGAACCAGCGCAGAGCTGCTTGTCTTTCAAAACTTCACCGGAGCCCAGCCATCTCTTATAGCATTCTTGGAAGTTAGCAACCTTAAGATCGGCTTTCTGTAATTGAACAGCTTTTTTGGAATCGACACTGGTGATACCATACCCCATAGCTAGGGCTTCTGTACCTTCCCTACTAAAGGTACCATCATCCAATTTAACTGCAGAAGGGTTGAATGGGACTGTTCTGCTAGGATCCCGAGGTTTAATCTTAATCAACAAGATATCATCATAATTGGGATTCTTAGAATCGAAACCAGGGTGAGCAATCTGATCCTCCGCAACATAAATAATTTCATTATTGTTATCTGATAAAGTACTCGTATCTTTGGTACCACTATTAGCGAATACTATCTTCAAATCGCCTTGATTAGTCGCCTTACAGTGAGCAGCGGTCAATATAAAGTTCTCTGCAATTCTAGTACCCGTACAATCCTGTTTGCCGTTGGTGAATATGTTGGCTACATATTTATACTCGTCAGGGTTCTGAACGTCAGTACCTCCAATGATTTCTGGAGCTGCTACTGTCATTTTCATGATAGTCAAAGCAATCACTAATGACCGAATAACAGAATTCATTATGAAATAATGATCAATTCCAATACAAAAGTGATATAAAAGATTTTAGATTAAAAATTTATCTAATACAAATGAATCTTCAATTGTAATTGAAGACCAACCAAAGTTAAATTAAAATAAACTAGATTACAAGGTATTAAATAAGCCGATAACGAATGGACAAATATCAACTAATAAATCACACAAACCTCTAGGTAATAATACTCGAGACTTTAACTATATTTAAATTCATATATACAATCTTTTGATACCGCTAAAATTAACGCCATTGGCATGAATACGTCGTCAATCTAATGAAAATTTTTGGGTATTGTGAATTAAATGAATCTATAAATTTATTTTTATGCAGATGGGTTATTTTTGACATTAATGTGCGAGTCAAAACATATTATTATTATATTTTATAAGCTATCAATAAATACTCTTTTGCAAAATACCGATATGTACCTAATAGTTACAGGTGCAGATACTCTTTGTCAGTTTTTATTATCATAACATATACACATTAACAACAAATCAATCCATATTTTTCTAATATAACAGGTTAATCCCGATAAAAGTACTCTGCTATTTCTCCGATCATGACTCATAATTGATAACCTTGAAACACTATGCTTGATATTGAACTTGGTAATTGAGTTGTATTTTATCCAGTAACAGCTTAGTCATGGGTTATATATCCATTAATCCAATACAAAAGTATATTATCCCCAAACGAGCTCATATTTGTTTAATATTTTTGATATTATTATGAATCATATTATAGACCAATAGATTAAAGTTTAATTAAAATATTTTTAACATACTTGATCACATAAAAATAGACAATTTAGAAATATATATTTTTATCATATTTTACAGGTAATATATTTTTGTGAAAGTTTGAATATTGACCCTAATAATGTTCGAAATTTGCCAATCGATGAAATCACCTACTTAATATACTAATTGTATCATGAAAAAAGCCAGGGTAATTGCCAATTTCTATAAAATAAAAATAATCCGATATAAGAGTTTATTAATACACATTAAAATCCATTAGACAATGTTTTTTCTACGCCATAATGTAATGAATAAAAATAAAGTGTAAAAGTGATGTTGTGTGAGTATGATTCAATTCCAATTAATATTGTTTGCAAATATTTCATCACTTGTTCTAGACCTTCTATAAATTCTTGGTTATGGAATGATGTTTGCTTGTTTTGGATATATAAATATATTTTTTCGATTAAATTAAATAAATATACAATTACATCAAACAATATATCTTTTCTTAAATGCTAAAGAAAGTGATCATTAGATAATCTATTGAATCTCACTAATAATAAAATATTTTATTATATATACCAATTAATATTAGTATTATAATCTTAAATAAACTGGAATTATAGTAATATATATATATATATATATATATAATACGTCTATTCATAAAAGTGCTTGCAATATTAAAGTTCATTTAAAATTAACATATTCAATTTCTCATTTCACTTAATTAGAAATTCTAAATTTTTATCTGCAAATTTCAATTAAACAAAAAGATGATTACACTAATAATAAAGACCAATATTTTTGATTGCTATGCCTCCCAAATTTATTATATATACCATTGTCATTTCGATATTAAATGTTTTAATAAAATCTGATCACTACATTATATTTAAATTGCTTATATCTAATATTACAAACCAATAGTGAATGTCAACTAGAACTAATAAAAATCCATATAGATATTTATAAGACTTTACTATATATAATATGTTTTATAATTATTTATTAAATAATATTTGTTAATTAAATATAATACATTCAAATAAACTATAATATATATTTGATATATTGTCAATTAAAATATACACTAGATACTCATCCCAAAATAGAAATTCTCAAATCCAAAAGATCACATGATGATAAGTGCTTTAGCATATTTATACAGTTATGATACATAGTCTTGCTAAGAAATACAAATATCAAAAGATTTGAATATACTCCTTTAAAAATTACATATTTAAAAATAATAGCAAAAAACATTTAAATTCAATGATTAAAAATATATTAATCCTAGCCAATAGAAATAACAATAAGATTTTAATAAATTCATTAATAAAAGATTTTCAAAAGTGATTATATATATATATATATATTTATATTTGATTGATAAAAAACATATACTACCATGAAATAAACATGATCTAATATCTAACACTCATAAATTAACATTTTAATATTTGAGAATCTTAACTACAGATAAATTTATAGATATAACAAATTGAATTAAATTATTTTTCAATTCGATCCATTTGAATTGATTTCAGGTTTGAATATAAAGGTTTTCCCGATACTTTAAAGATATATACATATTATTAAAATATATAATATATAATTTATTATAAGGTCTATGTTTCATAATTTAAATTAATAATTACAACTCAAAATTTGAAATAATTCCTTGATAAAAAAATGACCAATTGTATATTGTTCAATAGTTTAATATTCTTATGATTAAAAAGTTATCAGATATACTAAATAATTTGAAAGTAAATGAAATCAGATAAGAAAATCTAATAACATTATCCCATAAGAAATGGATTAAAATGATATTCAAAATTTGAATTTGAGTGATGTTTATCAAAATAAAAAATTGTAGCGCTTTGCTTAAAAATTTAAACTTAATCAATTTATTTCTACTACCAAAGTCAGATATTTTTCAATATGTTAGGTTTACTCCGTACTAATGTCAAATCAGCTTCTTTATTAAAGGTAATACTTTAACCCTTCAGTTTTATTAGTAAAAATATACCAATTTCACAAGATCGAATTTCATAGTATTACCATTCAGTATTTATTTAGTAACATCTGTACTTAAAATTATTAAAGTTATGCAAAAATACTTCATTTCAGGAATAAACTTTAATATGAGTAGTTTTCATCCAGCATTATTTGTGAAAAAATAGCTTTCAACGTAAACTTAATATAATAGATTAAACTAATATAATTTTCAAAACAGCTCATCTAACTCTGAATCCTTACTTTAGGGTGCTTTTGCCCGTCAAATGGGAACTGTTGCTTCTCGCGATGCCCTTCCCTTTACTTCTGTAAGCAAAATACTTACCTATAAATGAATATTGAAATCTAACTCAACAAAATATATTTATAGTCTTTCGATGGAAACAAGATTGGTGGAAAATACACTGTTACTTTGATTCCTGGTGACGGTATTGGTCAAGAAACTGCCAACTCTGTTAAGACTGTCTTTGAAGCCCTCAAAGTCCCCGTTAATTGGGAACAATTCGATGTTTCTGGTTTCACCCCTGAATCCGATTCCTTATTCAAGCAAAGTATGGAATCCCTTAGACGTAACAAAGTTGGTTTGAAGGGTAACAACATATATCTTAATTTGCTAAATATAAAATCTAAACTTTTATATTTTGTTTTTAGGTATTCTCTACACTCCTGTCTCTCACTTAGATCACGCTTCCTTCAACGTCACCCTCCGTAAGGACTTAGATATTTTCGCCTCTATTTCTGTTGCTCGTAACTTCCCCGGTTACAAAACTCGCCATGACAACATTGACCTCACTATCATCCGTGAAAATACTGAAGGTGAATACTCTGGTCTCGAACACCAATCCTACCCCGGTGTCGTTGAATCCCTCAAAGTCATCACCAAGGAAAAGTCTGAACGTATTGCTCGTTTCGCTTTCGATTATGCTCTCCAAAACGGTCGCAAGAAGGTCACCTGTATCCACAAGGCTAACATCATGAAGCTCGGCGATGGTCTCTTCTTGAACTCCTGCCGTCGTATCGCCGAAGAATACAAATCCAGCGGTATTACTTTCTCTGATATGATCGTCGATAACGCTGCTATGCAAATGGTCTCCAAGCCCCAACAATTCGATGTCATCGTCACTCCCAACTTGTATGGTAACATTTTAGGAAACGTCGCCGCTGCTCTCGTCGGTGGTCCTGGTCTTATCCCTGGTTCCAACTTGGGTCGCGAATACGCCATCTTTGAACCCGGTTGTCGTCATGTTGGTGCTGATATTCAAGGTAAGAACAAGGCTAATCCCACCGCCATGCTCCTCTCCTCTGTCATGCTTCTCCGTCACCTCCACCTCGATGCCTATGCCGATAAGCTCAGCCACGCTGTCTTCAGCACTATCGAACACGGCCAAGTCAGAACTCCTGATATGGGCGGTAACCACACCACCACTGATTTCACCAATGCCGTCATTGCCAACCTCTAGTATGTCTCTTTTGAAGAATAAATATATATTACAATGTTTTTATAGAAATCCAAAAGCTCAGAAGACTATCCTTTAATTCCTATAAGTATGTTAATAATACCGATACGCTAGGAATTAACATATTTTACTATATCATATACTTTACATTATAAAAATCAAGCCGTTGATCAATGCTATTTTTTTAAATTTATTATATGTAAATTGGTGGATTCAGAGTAATAATAGCATTTCAGTTATTAATTAGGAGTTCATAGTTTGTTAATGAAAGTTAGTGATTAATAAATTATAAATCATTATTATAGAAATAATATTAACTATTCAATTTTAAAATTTTGAGCTTAAATGTTATATATTAAATAATATTTTATGATTTAATACAAAAACCTTGATTTATTTTGCAAAGTGTTTTCTTAGCCTTAATTATTTATCAAAATTAATAATTATACAAGATAAAATGTGTTTTATTAATTTTTTTAAAATAAAAATATATAATCAACTTATTCTATTAAAAAACTATGAAATCAGGTAAAATACCGTAATAAAATTGACTGTAGAAAATCATAATTGATATATACTTGATAATAAATTATTTATTCAAATATCTTAAGAATAATAATTTGGTTAGTTGCATAAATTCATTATGATCATTCCCTTTAAAAATTTCCTCCACCAACTTTACCACCAACTGATCCAGATCCCAAAGGTCCATTACTCTGCTGCAAAGGAGGATTTGAAAGAGCTAAGGGATTGCCAGACTGACTCAAAATTGGGTTAGAGTTAGGACCAGTGAAGTTGTTAAGTTGGTTATTGGGAATTCCCTGATTGAAAGGGTTATTGGCACCGATATTTCCAGGTTGTTGCCAGTTCAAATTAGTGTTATGGTTAAAATTTAGAGTAGGGTTATTGCTGAAGAGTTGGTTTAAATTACCAGGTGCTCCTCCTCCTAAGTTCATGTTTTGATTGAAGTTAGGTAATTGGTGTGGGTTGGGGTTATTGAAATTGCTAAGATTATTGGAAGGATTGAAGCCAGTTCCAAAGTTTTGAGGGTTCAAAAGGTTGCTGGGGTTTTGAAATTGGTTACTTTGAGCGTTAGGATTTCCTCCAAAGTTATTGTTATTAGTGTTGTTATTGTTCAACCATCCCGAAATGGTGGCAAGACTTGTACCAGGTCCAGAGATGTTGTTAGCGAAGTTTTGATTAAAGCCGGGGATGAATGGATTGGTGCCAAAATTATTCAGGTTGGGGTTAGTACTACCGAGATTCTGGCCAAAACTTGGGTTCAAAGTATTGGGATTGTTGTATAAGTTAGGGTTGGTATAGTTTAATGGACCTTGACCGCCAAAATTGAATTGATTACCAGCATTAAACTGTCCTGATGAAGCATTATTGCTAGGGTTCAAAGCGTTGAATCGTCCTTGATTGTGTTGAGTATAGTTTTTAACACTTGATCCTCCTTTGGTAGATCTGTGTCCATCTTTGGATGATGATCCAAATCCAAATAATGAGGTGGACTGTTGTTGTAATTCCTCTAACTGGGTGATTTGGTCACGGTATAATTCTTTCTGAGCATCGGCAGCTGCTTTATCAACGATCGAAATAGCTGGTTCTTCCTGGAAGCTCTGGTTACCTAATGAAGAGGTAAGGCGCTGAATATACTGCTGTTGAGTGGGAAGATTTTCTTCAATAGGACGACCAGTCTTTTCTGAATGTTTCTGACGAAGAGCAGCTGCGAAAGATACAATACTGCTATCTAAAAGTTGCTGAGCAATAGGGTCTTTGGTGACATTGCTAGAATTCAAAGGGTTAAGAGTAAGACTCTGCCAGACATATCCCACATCGGCAATTTGTTGGACATAGTTAGCCAATTCAACATGATATTGGTTAGTAGAGAGATCAACGCTCTGGAGAGGAGGATAGCTATATCCAAGAAGGACATTATTATGGTCCTTCTTGACAGAAACAGCAAATGCATCAGCCAAATTGATATCCGGTGCATCGCTCTGAAGGGTGACAACATCAGCATAAGGAGCAAAGTGACGAGCACGAGAAATGGCGGCTTCGAGTGTATTGGCATACATATAATATCCTTCTTGAGAGCGAGGAAGATTCCAATCCCAAAATACTTTATCCAAACCAAGCTGAGCGGCTAAATCTTTAGCATGATCTAAAGATGTGTTTCTAGTATTTTCCAACCATTGTTCAACCTCTTTAGCAGTTTGACTGGGTGTCTGACCAGCCTTGAGGCGGATAGCTTGGGCAATGGCGTCACGGTAAGTTAATACATTAGCGCTATTCATCCATGAGTTGCGGATAAAGTTCAATTGGTCAGGAGTACTAGCACCAGAAGCTTGAGCCTCGCGAAGAACTTCAGCTAGAGGTCTAGTTGGGACGGTGGCACCCAAAATATAGGGGTGATCACGAGTATCAAGGTTACTAGCAACATAGCCAGCTTGGAGGGAAGACAATTTTGTGAAAATCACAGTTTCAGTATCCATAATATCGGATTGGGCACGTAGAGCAACCAAGCGATTGATATGTTGACCAACAGGATAAAGAACTTTGATGTTGGCTTGATTCAAAATGGAGGAATAAGTTTGCTGGGCATCATCCAATTGGATACCGGCGGCACCACGTTCGATCAATAGGCGAGAAAGACGCATCAAAGAGGGAACATTGGAGCCAACAAGGTCAGCGTCAACAACGATAGGGCGGTAGAAGTCAACCGGCTCGGGAAGCTCCGATTCGAATCCAATCTCACTTCTCAAACGGTGACGTAGCTCAACCTGACGACGGTCGAACCACACCTGAGAGCGGAGAATTTGATCAACTTTGCGGGGTAAAGTGCTTAATGGGGTTGCTGGAGAGGGGATAGGACTGCTAGGATCATCTTGCGTTTCAACAATCACCTGTTGATTGGAAATATAGGACAATTCCAAGTTTTGCGTACTGGTAGTGAGGACTTGGGAAGGGTTCCAAGTATCGAAAGCAACAGTTCCAAGACCCTGAGCTTGAATTTTGGTCAAAATGGTCCAAAGTTTTTTACTCAAAGGAGCTCCAGCATGTTCGAGTTTAAGTGTACCTCTCTTGGAAACGATAATATCGGCGTTGTAAGGGCGACGTTTATGAGTGAAACGATCACTTCTCCATTTCTGTTCCAGCTCATATACTTGATTTTTGAAATTATTACTATCATCTGAAATAAACGACATGATTTGAATTGTTGACTATATACTTAAAGAATAAATAAAGAGTAATTGATGATTGAATTTTGATTTTGATTAAATCAAATACAAAATATTGGAATAAATCAGGGATAGTGAGAATGACGTGACAGGTATTTATATTCATCAATATCCCTAATGACTGACGTAAATACCAACCTAATTTTAACTTTCATTCAACTATTTTAGCAAAGCCACTTCAGTCACTCAATGCCCCTCTATAATTTATACTCATTCGAAATCAATTGAATATTTTTATTAATGGGAACAAAATTAAAGAGCCAATCAGAATGAAACATATTATTCTTATTAAATATATTTAGTATCATTATGATTCAATAAGAATTGTGAAATCAAGTGATATATTGATAAAATTGTATCATATTTTCTACTAAAATTAATAAATGTATACTTAGGGTAAAATCTTTAATAATTTAAAACTTAAAACTTATGTATATATTAATTCATTGGCGACCCAAAATATGGAATTATGTTTTCAATTATACTTAAAAAAAGTTCATAGCCACTTTTTAGAAAAATCTTTGATTATTTTGTGTTTTGATTTTATATTATCAGACTTTATTCTAATATGTTTATTATTAAATATCTTTTTTGAATTATATTGAACTTGAATAAGTTTCTAATTTAAATCTTGAATCACAAAAAATATATTATCACTTTGTTCAAATATCATTTCTATATGAACGCAATATACAATAAGTTTACAATCTGAAACAACATATATATATAATTTATCAATAATTTTAATTTAAAATAATTATCTCTCTATAAGTTATTTTAATGAAAAAAAAAATAAATAGCGATAATGATTGAAAATTATATGAATTGGAAAATTATAATAAATAAAACAGAATAATCGAAACAGCGAATGAAATCGAATATTCAAAATAAATATAAATCAAGATAAAAAAATACAAAATTCATTTAAACATAATTTGGTACAATTATAATTCGATTATAAAATATATTCTATTAACAAGACAAGATGGCCGAGTGGTTAAGGCGTGTGCCTAGAAAGCACATGGGATTTCCCGCGTAGGTTCAAATCCTGCTCTTGTCGTATATCCATTTTTCATTTTAAGTTTCATTTAATTCATTTTTTCAATTTAATTTCAATTTTTTTGAATAGCCTTCATACAAATTGTCATTACCAGTATATATATTCTTTTCCAACTTTTGTTATATATGAATTTTATCTAATATACTTTAAACCAAACTGATAAATTTTTAGAGTAGATTCTTTGTTGATTTAATATCAAAAATTTTATTTGATATCTTACTCTTTAAAACCACAGCATTATTAAATTTATTTGTATTGATACATCAGTTACATCAAATATCGGTATTTGATTATGAAGAAGCTTAATATTTTGAAAGAAAATAATGATTATATCATAAATATTGTAGCATATTACAAAATTTCCTCAGGCGCAATTTTTTGGAGGTACATTGTGAAAAAAAAAAATATGTAGTTTTTAAAGTAGCCAAATGGACAATGGACCAACATCGATTATTCCATGTACTTCCATGACAATTCTGAACCGCTTTGGATTGATTCGATGTAATGCATATCTATTATGTATAATGAAATATTGGAAGTAGTTGGTAGAATGTTGAATATACATACACTATTAGGAATGCTTTAGAGAATCAAACTACCAATCTCACTTTATTCTATATTGTACTTTAATCAGGATTGGATTCCTTATTAATATTAAGACTACTATCGAAGCTTGACAACTACTTTTAAATTTAAATAACAAACTGATTATCATTCGATTTCGCCTAGATTCTAGAACCAATAATTAACATGATGCTCTCCAAGAAATTTGTTGCTGCAGTAATGATGTTGGTACAAGTATCTCATGCTATGCCTCATTATGAAGAAAAACTTTCTCAATTTACCACTACTATTGCTACCTCTGTCACTTATCCTATTCCAATTGCTATATATTTATCTTATCCTAATCCCACTTCTTTAGCTCCTTTTTTGTTTTTCCCCAATTGGTCTCGATAACCCTATTAAGATCAAATTAAAGTTATTTTTGAATATCTTAGCAAAATTTGCAATATTTCGGATATTCCGTCTCCCGTTCTTGAATCCCAAAATGAAAGTATAACGATTAAATCTCCTAAGGACCCTCCTGCCATAACTACTGAAGCCTCTAAAGAAACTGCAACTCCTACTCCCGAACCACCCAAAGTGGAGCCAGAATCTCAAAATCAAACTCATGATCCTTCTAACTTCCCAGGATCTAACCAAAAATTCAATCCACAATTGGTGTTAGATGTAACTAACCGAATTCGAGCTGAAAATGGAAAGACACCTCTTAATTTACATCTAACTCTCGCTCAAGAAGCTTACAATTAAGTCAAATATTTGCAATTGATTAAAAATTTGGAAATGCTCGTCCAGAAGGCACCGATGCAACCAAAAACTTGAAAAATTATTTCAAGACAGGTCACTTAGGTGAAAACATTGTTATTGGGACTTTGACCGATCATGACGTTGTTCATTCTTGGAAGGTTTATAAAACACATTTAGAAAATATGATCGGTGACTAAGATTATATGGGAGTTGCTATTTCAAGAGCTTACGCTTCCTGAATATTGACTTCTAGTCCTTAATCGACAATTTTGACTATTATTTATATAAATTTTATTTTGGATTAACATCTACAAATGCTATAGAATTATATATATATTTATCAAAAATTCATAATAGGTTAACCACTTATATTCATTATAATATTTTTAAGATTATTTTTTTTTAAATATTATACAAATTTCATTAATTATCAACTATTATTAAATGACTAGTATATTAAATCAAATTTAAACATTATTATAATTGCCTCGTATTAGTTAAAATATGATTAATTAATTTTATATTATTAAACATTTATTTTAATCAAAATTTTGACAAGAATATAATTTTATATTTAATTTAAAAATAATATGAATGAATTAAAATTATCAATTTGATATAATAATTTATATATTTGTAATTACATAACTGTTTATTAATATATAATATATAATTTAAAAATTATTTGCTAATTGATTTTTACTGGTTGATTCTATTACTTTATAATTTAAATAATGGGAATTTTTTGCAATTGAAAAAAAGTAAACATTTTAATATATAAAAAGTAAAAATAAATATATATTATAAAATTATTAATTTCCTTTATTTTTAATAACTTTTTGCTATACTTTTAGCAAAGATCTAACACCTAAAAAATAGCTCTTTTTATTAAAGACTGAAATTTGATATTTTACAAACCAATTAAATTTTCCTGTAGAAATTTTCTTTCCTGTAAGCTAGTTTTTTAATTACCTAAAACAATTATAATTACATAGGTTATAATCTAAAGAATATACTAGATATGATAGTTTTTTCCAGTTATTTTTAATTAAAAAGTTTTTTTACAACTTTAGATTTATGTATTTTACAATTATCATGTAAAATAATAAGTTTTTTCAAATTATATTGAAAATACCAATTAGAAATAATTTTATTTAAAAAAAATATAAAGTTTATTATTAATTGCTTTTCTTTTAAAAACTAAATAAGAATAACATATGTTATTATAATCTATTATAATAATTAATATTCACTTATTAACAAAGTGTTTATTTAAAGGAATTTATAGAGGGGGTTGATTTAACTTAATCTAACACTTTGATTTGTGTTTTAATAGAGGATTATATAAAAAAATTTAAGATTTATCAATAGTAATAATTTACTATAAAAGTTTTAGTTTCTAACTATACTTTAGTAAGTTTTATTTAACAATAATTACTTTAACTTTTTTTTGAGTTTTAATTAAATTATAAAGTATTTATTTTATATTTTTATTAATTAATTTTAATTTAAACTTTAATATATATAAAATACTTATGTAACTAATATTAAAGTGTTTTAATAATTCTTTAGCTGAAATAAAAAGATACTTTTTAATATATTTTTTTACTTTATTAATAATTAAAAGAATAACAGTTAAAATTAGTTTTTTAGATTTTAACAAGTTTTAGGTAATTTTTTTCTTAGTTTTAAAATAATTTATCTAGTAATAAATTGTTGATTTAGATAATACTTTATTATTAAAAACTACTTGTAAATTTTAAATGATTTTAAAAGGTTTATGGTTAAGTTTTACTAATACTAAAATAAAAAACTTTTGATGATTACTATTTAGTTTAAGTATAATTAAATTAAACAACTAATTTTAAAAAATTATTTTTTTAATCAAAAAAGTTATTATATATATATATATATAATTTAAAACTATTTATTTTCTTATTTGTTTTGTATATATTTTTTTATTTAAAACTAATAATATGTTTGAAAAATCAGAAATTAAAAAATTTCCCATTTCTTCAATTCTATAATAATATATTTAATAATTAACATATATTTTTATTTAAAATTCTATAATTTGATTTTTTAGAATTAGTATAAAGTGATTTGATAAATGATTTTATAATAATGAAATTTTAAAATATAAATTTATATATTTGATAATTTAAAAGAATATTATTATTAAAAATAATTCACTCTGATCATATATTTTTTAATTCTTGATATAAATACCTCAAGTTTGAAATAAAAAAATTAATACTGCAATATATATATTTATCAATTTAAAAATATATTATAATTTTAGGCTTGATACTTTATGGGTCATTATAAATTTTTCCATGTTTCTTAGAATATAATGCTTAGATTCATTTAATTTTTGAAAGGATTTTATAATAAAATTTTATATTAAGTTAAATATAAATAAAAATTAAAATTTAGAAATTAATTTAATTTTAAAACTCTAATAATAAAGTTAAATTATGAAATTGAAATATATATCAGTTAAAGAATTAGTTAAATTAATTCTTAGTTTTTATTAAATATATATTAATAAATATACCTCTAGTTAAGAGATTATTACTATAGAATTAAAAAAATATGAAACATTTAATTTTTGATTTTTCAAATATATTATTAACTTTAGAAAAAAAATATTTACAAAATAAATAAGCAAATAAATTATTTTAAACTATATATATAGATATATGATATTTAGTTTCATTAATAAATTAACTTTTAAAAATTTATTATTTAATTTAACTATACCTAAATTAAATAATAATTACCAAAATTATTTTTTTTAATATATTTAAAAATTAACTATGAGGTTCGTAAAATTATATAAAATTTATATATAACTTTTAAAAATGATGTTTTATTTAAATTAACTATTTATTATTAGGTAAATTATTTTTTAGTTTAAATAAAAACTATTTAAAACTTATTATAATTTAAATAACTAACTTTGACTAATATTTTCTTAATTATAAATAAAATAGAAAGTATATATATAAATATTTTTCTATTTTAGCTAAAGAATTAACAGGATATTTGAATATTAGTTATAAAAATATATTATATATATTAAAGTTTATTTTTAAATTTAATTGTAATATAAAATAGGTATCTTATAAATTAATTAAAATTCAAAAAAAAATTAGAATAATAATTATATAAAATTTACTAAGCTATAACTAAAAATTAAAGTTTTTATAATAAATTTTTTTAATTAAAGGTTTATAAATTACTTTAAATAATTCTTTACTAAAATATAAAATATTTGGTTTAACTATAATAATTCACTATATATTATAATAAATTATTATTATATTTATAAA
>JNEM01010551.1:0-13423 GCA_000697335.1 Conidiobolus incongruus B7586 | reverse complement strand
TTTATAAATAATTTTGAGTTATTAAAATTAAATATTATATTTTATATTATGCTTATTTAATTCTTATAGGAAAACAAATTAATAATATATTTAATATTATATTTTTAAGTAAAACTATTTTTAGTTAATATTATAAATATAATATAAAGGCATCTATTATTTTATATATTAAATATAAAATATATAAAGCTTGAATTATAGAAAATTCTCTAATTAAAAATAATTGGGAAAAACTACCATATTTAATATACTCACTAGGTTATAATTTATATGATTTTAATTGCTTTAAGTAATTAAAATATCAAATTTTAAAAAAGAAAATTTTTATAAAAAATATAATTAAATTATAAAAATTAAAATTTCAGCCTTTAATAAAAAAACATTATTTTATAAATATTAAAAGTTTGACAAAAATATAACAAAAATTAATTAATAATCAAAAAGAATATTGATTTTATAATATATATTTTTTGTAATTTATATATTAAAATGTTTATTTATTTTCAATTATAAAAAATTCTTATTATTTAAAATTAGAAGTAATAATATATAGTTAATTCAATATTTTTTAATAATCATTGTAATAGTTTGGATTATATTTGATATCCATTTAATAGTTGAATTTGTATTGAAAAAATAGGAAGTTTTTAAATTAGTAATATGTTTTTATAAAAGAAAATTTTATATTAGAAATGATGGAAATGATATTATTTAAATTTTGCAATAAAATCAATGAATTATTTTCAGAATAATGAGATTATTTAATGTAATTCAAGTAATTAAATACTTAATAATACAAATGATGTATATTGAAAATTATATATACTATAGTTTTGAAAATCACAATAGATCAACTGAATTAGTTGTTAATATTCGAATAAAGATATGATCATATTCATATATAATTGGGCTATTAATTCATTATATTTTTCATGTAACAAAATATCCAATAATGAGGATAAGGCTGAAGAATTGGATATTCAAGGTTAGAGATTTGAAATGAGGTGAATTTATAGTTAATAAGTCATAATCAATTATTTCAAGTATTATAATTAATATATATCACCAGTATCAATTGAAAAAACAGATGGTTTACCTATCAAGAATTCTCTAATATTGATAGTTATTTATATTATATTCAATATAAATAAACCATCAGATATCTGGTTGATAATCAAACTACCAAACTTATTTCATTCTCTCTACTACATTAATTAGGGCCATTATCCATCAAACTTATGCAAAAATTTCAAACTAAAAAATTCTATTAATTTTCGATTTTGCCTCAAATTGCAAACCAACTATCAATATGATACTCTTCAAAGATTTATTACTGCAGCAATAACACTTACCCAAGTATCTCACACCATGCTTCGTTATAAAAGGAAGTTTTTCACATCTAATTATATGTTCTCTTTTCATTTACCTCAAATCAATTATGAAAATTTTATGAACAATTCAAAGCTTTTTATGAATACATTGTAAAAAACTTCAATATCCCAATTCTCTACCTCCTGAAGATGCTAATCAAACCACCAGGACTACTAAAGCTCACAAACAAACCCCAAAATAAAATACTAAGCCTCAAAATGAAGCTTCTAAAGTTAAGCCAGAATCTCAGAAAGAAACTTCTAATGTTGATAAATTATCAGGATTCAACCCAAATTCTACCCTCAAGTCGTTTTTGATTAAGTCAATGAAGTTAGACTCAAAATCGGCAAGAATTCTTTCAAGTTACATCCCGTCCTCGTTCACGAAGCTTGAAATCACTTCAAATATTTGAAATATATCGGCGAGTTGATCCACTATCCTCCTCTAGGTACCAGAATGCGCAACAGCTTGGAAAAATTGGTTTCAAGCCACTTTGGTAACAACATCGTTGTTAGAGCTTTTACTAATTGTGATGCTGTGCTTTCTTTGAAGGATTGAGAAAGATCATTCAAAAAATAAACCTTGGCTACAAATATATGAGAATTGTATTTTGTGAACCATACGTCTCACAAGTGCTCGCTTTTGGTCCATGATTACTTCTTTAATTCATCTTAAAAATTTTGATTTTATTCATTAAAAAAATAGGGTATTTTTATCATTATTTACAACTTTGAAACTATATAATATTAAATAAATTTCAAGAATAAAATTGAACTTTATTTAATTTTAATTTAAATATTTATAATTCAAAATTATTTTTCAATAATATAATAGATAATTAGAGTAATACCTTTTTTTTAAAAAATAATTGATATTATCATTTATTGAAAGATAAATTTAAGTTAATATAATTGATTTTTTTTGTATTTTAGAATTAAAATATTAATTTAATATAAAAAAAATAAAGGTATATATATATATATATATAATATTTTGGAATATTTGTAGTTTTATCAATGATTATAATGGATAAGATTATTATAAATTGTAATGAAAAGAAAATACAATTAATATTATTCTTAACTAAAATAACTAAAGGTTGTAAATAATATATCATTAATTTAAAATAAAGTATTTATTATCTGATTAGGATAATTTGGTTTAATAAATATATTTTGTTTTAAAGAGTGAATTATTGTCCATTGTGAGCTAATACATTGGGAGTATCTGCACTGAATCCAGAAATGGCTCCTTTAGTACCTTTTTGAATCAAAGTAGAGCGGATATCTTTAGGAGCGACACCTTCACTAAGTAAAGTAGCAGCTAAGCCAGCAACATGAGGACAAGCCATAGAAGTTCCTGATTTGCTTGAACTACCAGTATTCTTATTGGCAGTGGAAATAACATTGACACCAGGAGCCAAAATAGAAATGCAAGTACCGAAGTTGGAAAAGCTGGCCTTAGTATCGTTAATATCAGTAGCACCGACTGCAATGGCTCCCTTAGCTGATGCGGGTGATTTTTTGCAAGCTTCGAAATTGTTGTTACCACCAGAGACAACAACCACGATATCTTTAGCGGCAACGTCATCAACAGCCTGATTGATTTGTTGATTGACAGAAAATCCAAGACTCATACTAATCACATTACCCTTAGGACCGTTAGCATTCTTAGCAACCCAGTTGAGACCAGCAATCACGTCGGAAACGGTACCACTACCATAATCATCTAAGACTTTGACAGCAATTAAAGTAGCTTTCTTAGCAACACCATAAGTCTTTGATCCAACGGTACCAGCACAGTGAGTTCCGTGACTGTGCTTATCTTGATCAGGACCGGGATACACATTAAATCCAGGTTTAGCGCGTCCTTCAAAATCAGTATTGTTGACATAGATACCAGTATCAACGACGTATACGTTAACCCCTAATCCAGCATTGGGATTATAGGTATAAGTAGATTGGGTTGTAGAATTCAATTTAGCACGCTGAGAAACTCGAGCAAGACCCCAAGGAGCATTGGTCTGGACGGCGTCTAATTCAACGAGGCTGTCGGGAGTCACAGATACAACATTGGGTAATTGTTTCACCTTAGCGAGAGTGTTAGCATCGAGAGTTACAGAAATACCGTTTAAGACAGCGTCATACTTGTGATGAACAGCGTTGATACTGGATCTATCGACGAAGAGATCGGTAACCGAAGCAACATGACTTTCGAAATCGGCACGAGCGTTACGGTTGAAAGATACAATATATTTATCTTGAACAGATACAGATTGAGTTAGTTGTAGGAATAAAGAAATCAAGCAAGATTGAAATAATTTCATTATTATTTAAAAAAAATAAATATAATAATTTAAAGGATTTGAAATATTTTTTAACTTTAATAACCATCATAATTCATATAATAAAGTATATATATACTTAAAATTATTAAAATATTATTCAAAGTTTCAAATAAAAAATTATTTTATTTTTATTTGAAAAATAAATCAAAATCAAAAATTAAATTAAAAATTTAATATATTTCAAAACTGAATTATTAAATTTTTAATATCATATTAAGTATGACTTTAAATGGATTAAATTTATGAGTATAAAATTATTCTATAAGGATGGTTCGTATTATATCATTTACTTTATACCTCATATTTTTTTTTGAAAAATATGCAATTTATACACAATTAAATGATAAATTTAATAATGAAATATTCAATAGATTCTATATTCACAAATTCATATTTACATTGAAATTTTAATATAAAATTATTCATATTAATATTTTCATTGTAACCTATTTAGACTCATTAAAATATATTACTAAATCAATAGTTTCTATAAAAAAAAGAATTATTGAAAATATTTATATAAATAATAAAATAATAACTTTGATAAAATAGTTATTATCATTTACCAAATTATAAAAAAACTTAACACTATTAAGAATTAATTTCAAATAATTACCGCATTAGTTCAATTTATCCAGATTCTCGATTTTAAAAATATTATAATGCATATTAAATCATGAATAATTCAAATAACAAGAAGTTATACTAAACTGTCACTAGTTGAAACATTGGATTTATTTTTCTTCTATTCAATATAAATTAATATATTACAGAATACAAAGATTACATTAATAATCTATCTTGACTAATCAACCTATTTAATTGTCAATATTTAGCTTTCATCTGTCCATTGTAACTTCAAAGAGGTCATCTGAGCATTTGGATTTGTACAATTCACATTGAAAATTAATCAATAATTAAGCAATTAAGTGGAAAATATATCGGATTTATTGAAATAAGCCACAATAGTTAGAAATTCGGCATAATCCTGTGTTAATAAATCATAATAATTATGATTAATTTATAATATACTTCTTTTTAATTATTTATGGTTTTATATATTTATTACTATTTACAAGAATAAAATAACATATTAAATGAGATCAAAATGATTATTGTCAAATTTTATTAGTATTAATATTAATAAACTTATATATATTTCCTATATTCTCTAATTTAATGATTCATAATATAGTAAAAAAATATTTTATCATCTTATAATTTTTTAACATTGAAACTTTCAATATAATTATATAATTATATAATTATAAAAATATTTAGAAAAAAAATAATTAGGGTTTGATTAAATTCATTATCATTAAAAAATTGGAATTATTGAATATATATGATATATTATTTATCATATATATAAGCATAGGTTTATAATACATATAAACTTTTGTTAAAAACTAAGTTCAATTATCATAGTAATGAATTATTAGTACACTAAAAATGAATACATTTATTAATACATATTTTTATAATTTTATGTTCATTATTTAATTATCCAACAATTATACTTGTTATTAATAAAGTGAAATAATATATTATTATAAATATCTTGAATAAAATTATATAATATATGTGGGTGAGTAATAAAATTATTTTTTCAACAAAAATCAAAACTAGCATTTAAAGGTTTATTTTCAAAAAAAGTAATTATAATATAGTTATTCAATATAGAATATATCAAATATAATGCATTATTATTTTATTGTTATTTTTACTCATTCGATCATTAAAATTCCAAATTAATTATTAAAATATAAAAAAAATAAATTTTTTTCAATCTAATTTTGATCATTAATATATAATTTTATAACGATTTTAAAGTCATTTAAAACGGGTATATCTTAATTTCTTTGAATGATACTAATAATTGTATCAATAAAATATACTGCTTCATTTAGTTGTATTTTTCATTATCTAATCATTATAACCAATTATTTTCAGCTTTTCTAATATATTATCAATATAATTCATTGATTAGATGAGTTATTTAAATATTAATAAATTAATTCTTATTTTTCATTAAATAATGATTAGCCTAATGGTTTTAAAACTCTTTTTACATAAAAATTGACAATATTAAAAAAATTTATAATATTAAAAATTTTTTATTATATTTTAAAATTTTAATCCATTTGTCAATTTTATTAATATTATTTCTAAATCAGAAATACCCAATTTATTTATTATAAAATATTATAATAAACAGATTATTAAAATTTTATTTATTTTAACAGAATATGTTTTTAAGGATTTTAATACTCCAACTCTTTAGTTAAAGGAAATAACATATTATTGATAATTATTATATAATATTATATGGAAAAAATATGAAATATTGTAAAGGCTTATTCAGTTTTAAATTTTAATTTAATTATATCTATCTTACTCTATATATTAATGAGTACTATAAATCATTACAAGAGATTGATGGTAATACATAAAATATATATTTAATTCAATTTAAATACAGATAATAGATTAAAATTTTTATTTTTCATTATACTTGTTATTAATTCTAGATTGTTGATTTGATTTTAAGTAAAAATTATAACAAATTATCATTATAATTAGGATAAATAACTAAAGTTACGATCCAATTATTTATAGCTGCTTAACTTACTGCTATCAAACTGATAGCATCTCAAATTAATGGTCGATTGAATTTGCTGATGATTTCATAAAAGAATGCTAGGACTTCGGATAATAAACACAAGAAACACAGAATGATTTGAACCAGTGGCTTAGTGAGAGTATCTTTGGCTTGATTGCGTCTTGTAATATACATCTCATTCTGTATGTTGGTTGACTCTGCAACATTGGACCCTACTAAATTCAAGTCTTTGATGGATTTTTAACGAGTCCAAATAATGCCCAAATAACAGAATATGAGAACAAGGATTGATTGAATACTATGACTACCGAACACTACAATATCGATTTTTCCAAGTGTGTTCTCCCACAAAATAAAGCAATTGCCTCCAAGTGGCATCATTAGAAATTGACTATAGGCTCCCGTAATTATACACAGCACCCAAATAGTCTAAATATCCAATATTAGTATTACCCACCAAACCCAATCTACCACATTAATCTGACTGGAAATGAGTAAAAATCGCTTGCAAACAATGATTGCGACTGTATAAAGTGAAGAGTGAATGAATCCAATTAGGAATATCACTTGGATTTGACAGAACCAAGAATATTTCAAGTTCATATAGATTTTGAATTCGGTGGCGGCAGATGTGATCATGACTAGCATGGGATTCATACTCACACAAATATCGAATAAGATGAGAATGGCAAGCAGCTTTTGATCAATATTCCAGCTCGAATTCTTATTCCTCAAATGAATGATAAAAAGAGGTACTGCTAAACATAGCAAAATAAGTCCAATACAAGCGCATATTATAGTTACTGTGGTATTTAAAATTAAAACATTGTTAATTTTTATCTTATATTTAATTTAACTCAAAATACTCAATTAAAAATATAATATTATGATATATTTTCAGCTTATTTAAATATAATTTTTATTCAGAGGAAAAAATAATATTCAAATTATTATGATACTCTTTTTTTATTTTTTAAAATAATTGATTAAGTTTAAATAACTTAAAGGATAAAATTTCTTAAATATTTAAGAATATATATATTATTTATAATCTTATTCTATTATAATTTGCTTCATAATAATTGAATATAATAAAAAAGTTTAATAAACTATTAATTCAGGTATCCAATAATATTATTAATTAATATTAAGTTAAAAATATAATATATAATGATAATGAGCATTTTTAATAATATATAAAATTTAATTAATAATAAAATATATAGCATTATAGTTTAGTTTTTTTTGTCTTAATGTTTATTTTAATATCCTAAATTCTTATTTTAATTATTTGATTGGCAAAATTATTTTTATTTTTTTTAAATATTATTAAATTAAAAATTATTTCTAATATTATATATATTACTATATATATATATCAAATATTATTTTATTTTAAGTCATTTATATTTTGTTAAATTTTTAATAACTCATATAAAAATGACTGAATATGAATGATATTTTTTAACTAGTTATTATAAATTATATTAATATTTAACTAAACATTTTATATAATTATCATAATAATAGTTGAATTTATTCAATTATAAATTAATTTATTTCAAATATCATATTTTTAATATTTTTTCATTAAAATATCCAACTAATTCAAAATTATTAAATATTAGTATGGAAATTAAGAAATGGCAAATTTTTTAATTTCCAATCTTTCAAACATATTATACGTTTTGAAAGATTATATATATATAAAATATATAGGAAAATAAATATTTTCAAACTATATATATATATTCAATTTTTATATATTATTTATTAATTTATTTGTTTAATTTTAATTTTAAAATTGTGCCATTACTTAATTTCTGCACTAATATTATATCTTTTATCAATATTGATAAACCTTTAATTTTTTAATTATCAATAAATAATAATTAAAAGATATTTTTATAAAAACATATAAAATTAATTTTATAAATAATATTTTAATATATAAAAATATAAATATAATTTATTAAAAATTTTATTATGATTCTTGATAAAATGATTAAATTAATAAAATATTATTACATTAGCTTGCAAAAGTGAGTCATAAAATAAAAATCACTTATATATTTACCTGTAACTTAAACAATACTGAACTAGATTAATTTAAATTAAAATATATAATTAAAGTATAATACCTGATTATAATAGGTTATATCTAATTATATTTAATATATTATTGGTTAATATATTAAATTTTAAATTTTAAATAGGGTGAGTTATAAATTTACAAATTTAAGAGTTAAAGGGGTATATAAAACAAAAATTACTTAAATTTTTTTCTTTTATTAAATTATATATATATATATTAATATTATTATTGTAAATTATTATTATAAATTATTATTTTATATAATATTAGTATTAAAATACCTAAATCCCTCTTTAAAAAGATTCACTTATATATTAATTAACTCTATAATAAAGATAAATCAACTTATAAGATTACTAGAATTACTAATGTTAACTAGTTTACTATAGTTAAAGCTATTAAAAATTATAGTAAAGATATATTTAAACTTAAATTTAAGTATGTTAAAGTTATAAATAAATATAATAAAAAGTATATTTATAGGTTAGTTAATATAAGTAAATATAATATTATTATAAAAATATAGAAAGAATTACAAGATTATATAAGAATATTTGTTAATACTAATACTATTATATATATTTTATATTATAATAAATACCACTTATAGTTTAAAAAAACACCCTTAACTAAAAAAGTCTTACTATAAAGTTAAACATGAGTTAGAATGTTATTACTAATATTAAACCAAAATTAATTAAAATAAGGTTATTTAATTTAATAAAACAAAAATATACTTTAGTAGATTTAATAAAAAAGCTAGATATTTTAAAAAAGACAAAAAATTACTTTATAGCCATTATATTATTTCAACCTAAAAATATTATGATAAGTTAATTATAATTTAAGGATATATGTTATCTTCTAATATAAAGTATCTTTATAAAATTGATAGGGGAATTAATACTAATATATATTAAAATCTTCTAAATAATAAATTAAAAAAACTATTGAATAATATAGATTAAATAAATCAGATATTATTTTTTAATAAGATAATACCTTCTGTTATATTATTATTTCTACTACCAAATAATTTAAAAATAATATAATAATAGTTATGAAGTGGTTTCTTTAATTTTTTAACTTTAATCTAATTAAACATCTTTAGGATTAGTTAAAAAAAGTAGTTAAAGCTTTCCCACCAGTAAAAAATTTAAATACACTTTAAGAATATATTTAAGAAGCTTAAAACAAAATTAATTTTTCTTAATGTAAAAAGTTAGTTGATTCTATACCCTATAAACTTAAAAAAGTTAGGAAAGCAAAAGATAGATATACTAAGTTTTAATTTTCTTTTTATAACTAAAACTTACAAATTTATAACTCATCTTAAATAAAATTTAAATTTTAATATATCAACTAAAAGTTAATATAATTAAATCAAATATACTTAATTATAAATAAATAATATAAGTTTATTATAAATTTTAATTTAAATTAATTTAATTAAGAATTAACAGAGTTATTGATAATAATATATATAATTATAATTTTATAACTCATTTTTACAAGCCAGTGTATTTATTGAATAATTTAAACTATATTAATAATACTAAGATATAAAATCACCACTTTATTTTTAAATGCTATTATATTCAAAATTATTATTATTAAAATCAAATTATATCAAAATAATATTTTTAAATTAAGTAAAAATGAATTTTGATAAAAAATTATAATATGATATAATTAATCAAAATTAAGCCAGAAATATTATTATTAAATTTATTTTATCTCTTTTACTTTACTTTTAAACTTTGATCTGATTTTGAAACTTTGAATTATTTTATTAATATTTTATAATTAATATAATTACTAAAACTATATAAAAATTATTTTATAATTTAAATAATCTAATTTGAATTTTTTTTTAAATTTATTATCAAATTTTATTAAAACATCAAGTTTTAAAATTTTAAAAAACATAGTTAAAATATAATTATGAAAAAAATAATATGTTATATATATAATTAATATATGAATAATTATTAAACTTATTTTTTATAATTAGAAAATATTAGATAAATGATGAATAATCTCAGAATTTTAAACAGTTAATTTCCTTATTAGCACCAAATCAAAATAATTTCACTTTTTAAAAATCTTTTCCCCCAGTTATTAAATTTAAACCAAATATCTAATATCAATTCAAATTCGAATAATTAAAATTATATTATGTTTAAAACTTGGATATTATATTAAAAATATATCCATTTATATATCGTTTAAAGTATAATTTAATATGTGATTTAATAATAATATTCGTTTTTTTGACATATTTCAAAATCAAATATAATAGTGGTCAAAATAAAAAACATTCTATATTTCAATATGATATACGAGAAATTTACCTCTTTTTATTTTAAATATCGATAAAATAATGTTAAATGATTATTTTTTATGAATGATTCATAAGTAGAGAACTAAAAATAATTACCTACTCAAGGATCAGAGGCTAATACCTGAGAAGCATAAGGTCCACATATAGCAGTACCCATATATTTATAGTTACTAATCATGTTCTTCAAATGACCATCGGAAGTTTCCCAAGAATTCACAACATCACGAGAGGTCAGTGCACCAACAACGAGGTTTTCACCAATTTTACCTCCCTTGAAACCGAGCTTTTCCAAGTTACCGCGCATACTGGTTCCTTTGGGACGATCATGAGTTAATTTGTCGATTGACTGCATATATTTGCATTGATTGTAAGCTTCTTGGATGAGAGCTGGATGTAACACTAGTGGTTCCTTCCCATATTGAGCTCTGACTCGATTGGTTCCATCTAAAACATCTTTTGCATTGAATTGAGAGTTGGATCCTGGTAATTGGTTGATTTTGGGTACTTCGATTCGAGCTTCGGGATTCTCTGTAAATGTTTCTTTGGGTACTACAGTAGTGGTAGGAGATTTCTTAAAGGCTTGAAAAGAAGGTCCAGGAGTGGGAACAGGAATATCTGGAATGTTGAATATTCTCATTATATATTCATATATAAGTTTCAATTGTTGGTAATTTGAATTGTCAGAACTGATAAGGGGGAAAACAATAGTAGGATTAGATGGAGTAGCAGTGGAATAAGTGGCAGAAGTAGTTTTGATAATGGTGGGTATGGTAACTACACTTTTGGTAGGTTGAGGAAGCCTTTCTTCATAATGAAGAATGGCTTGGGACACTTGAGTAAACATCATCACAGCAGTGAAAAATTTCTTATAGAACATTATACTGATAGATAATTTATTTAGAATAGCTAAAAATTCGAAATATACGTGATTTCTTTGGTAAAATAAAATATGTATCAAAGCTCAAAAAGTAGTAGTGAAATTAATTAGGAAACCAGTCCCAATTAATATGATAGAAAGTATGGAGCGAGATTGGTAATCTGATTGTCAACTGGATCCTTGAATATGTATTTATATTGAGTTTGAAATAAACAACCAACAATATTTTCCAATACATGATGGATAAAAATTAACTAACTAATTACAATGGTGATACTGATCAGCAAGCAAAAACTCTATGCATAATCTAAAGAAAACAATCTTCAAATAATAACTTTATAAATTCTAGAAAATAAGTTCGAAATAGGAATAAAGAGTGTTAATATCAATGCTAGCCTACACTATTCCGTAGAACATTAGTTTTCGGCTATCAATTATGCTATTTCTCTTTAATTTTCTCTAATTAATTTTGCTTGATTGATTTACATATTATATTTTGATAAATTTAATGCTTTATTTAATAAAATTTAAAGTATAAGTTTGATTTAATCTTTGAAGAATAATGTTTTATCGAAATTTTCATTTTATTAAATGAATTAAGATGTTTTTTATTTTATTGGTTTTTATTAGCGAATTAAACTAGTTGATAAATATATTATCTTTTTGTCTCAAAATCATCTACTTTGACTCATTAACACGTGTTTAAATTTGAGGTCTGTTTATGTTTGTTACCTCATTCTAGTCTATTAATTTTTGTTTCAAAATTAATCCATTAGGTTTTATATAGCTTATAATAAAAGTATATCATAGAAATTCATACAAAACCATTTGAGATCAAATATAATAGATTTCACTGATATATTACAAATATTTGGAAATATATGAATAACACATTTCTAAGTAGTAATTCAAAATATACATTTTTATAATTTTTTCCATATTTAATTAATTAACAATTATAACACTTTTTGTGAATTACTATTTGTGAATCTAAGCAACAATCCCTTAACCATTTCTTTGTTTGTGTATATGTCCTTAAATTGCAAATTTATAATAAACTAGAATTTTTAATTATATTGAAAATATTTTAGATTATTATAATTTAAATTTTTAATATCAAGTTTATATATTTATATATTTTTTATTTTGAATATTATTATGATTTATAAAATAATAAATTCAATTATATAAGTAGATTAATACAATAACCTGTTAAAGTAAGTCATAAAGTCAAAAACATTATATTTTTAATTATAATTTGATTAATATTTAATAAAATAGATTTAAATTAAATAATTAAAGTTTATAATATTTATTAATAATATAAATTATTAAATAATAATATTTAATTATTAATTAGTTAAAATATTAACTTTTAAATTTTATTTAAGATAAGTTATAAATTTATAAGTTTTTAGTGATAAAAAAATATTAAAACTTAATATATTTATCTTTAACTTTTTTAACTTTTTTAAATTTATAAGGTATAAAATTAATTAACTTTTTATATTAAAAAAGGTTAGTTTTATTTTATGATTCTTAAACATATACTTAAAGTTAATTTAAATTTTTTATTAAAAGAAAAGATTTAATAATTTTTTTAATTAATCTTAAAAATATTTAATTAGGTTAAAATTAAAAAATTAAAAAAGTTACTTTATAACTATTATTTTCTTATTTTTAAGTTATTTAAATATAAAAGTTATAATATAATAAAAAATATTATCTTATTAGAAAATAATATTAGATTTATTTAACTTATATTA
>JNEM01010549.1:0-20814 GCA_000697335.1 Conidiobolus incongruus B7586 | reverse complement strand
TTAATCATCTAGCCATGCACCCTGTCATTAGATATTCTGAAATATTCACTCACTTTCTGAGTTGTACCAGCGATGTAGAGTGGTCCAAAGCTGATAAAAGATTTTTAACTGAAAGACACCAACACGGACTCACTTTCTTCCAGCATGTATATCATCCTGAATTCAATGTTGATGACGAGGGAGATGAAGATACTGTCAAGCGCTTCCATAACCACATTAAATCCATTGATAAACTTTTACCTATGTGCTATGAAGGTGCAGTTGGTTATAGGGATCATTCATTCGAATCTAGTGATCAATATCGTAAACTAAGCTATGGCCTTTTAAGAATGATCTCAGGGTTAGGCCGAGAGACTCGAGATTGTGTCAATGATGAAAATGTTTGGTGTTTTAGAGATAACTGTGAAGAATGCTTAAGATTAACTAAGGGTATTCAGCTAATGGCTGAAACCATGCAAGAAATATCCGATGTCAAAGACAATTACGCTAAGAGAGAATGCCAGTCGTTTATCGATCGCCTAAAGGAATATCAGAGTTTGGTTCACTCTTATTCACCAATTGTTGAGATGCATGGTGGTGCATTGGCTAAATATAAAGAGGCAAGTAATGAAGAAAGCTGGGCGGACTCTCCCAACAAGGATATTGACATTGAGAAAGTCAAATCAAGATGTGATACCGTTTTCAATGTCACATTGGCCGAAATCAATCAATTTCATCAATATAAACTTAATGATTTTAAAAGCATATCAACGGATTTTCTAGATGACCAAATCGAATATCATCAAAATATCTTAAATCGTCTAATTGAAGCTAGACAAAAATTGGAAGGAGAGAACTATGAACAACTATCTGCATCTCCAAGAGTTCCATCCAAATACAATTATCAGGAGCCAGTCCATCCTTCTACTCGTCCTAACTCTGTTGTCAGCGTATCGGGCGTAGTAGGAGGAGTTGTTGATACAGTTGGGAGTGTTGGTTCATTTTTCAAAAATCGTGCTCGTAATTCAATGTTTGGAGACTGGGTTGGATGGAGTAGTAGTTCAACCGCAAAGAAGCCTGAAGATACTTTATCTCATTCCAATTAATAGATTTACCAAATATAATATTCCAAAATGTTTTATTCATTTAATACTATTATTTAAATATTTGACTTTAAAATTCTAGATCCAGTAACTTTGTTTTATCATAAATATGCGAATCATCATAAAAATTAAATCACTAATTAAGTCTTATTTTTGTATTTTAAGTATCCAATAGTTGATATAAAATCGACGTTCATCTTATTATCTGATTCTTTATTTTACAATAATTAATTATAAATTCATGGTTATAGTATGAAAAAAATATCCCATAATGCTTAATCATAGTTTATATTTCTGATTATCAAGTCCCATTTTGAGATTAATAAGAAATTTAATTAATGAATAATATGGAGAAGCCTTTATTCGAATTTAAGTTAAATCATTTTATTGGCCATCAATTAGTAATTGAGGTAAAGCAGACATACCTTTAATATTTGATTTATTAATAATCTTCTAGCTTCATGACTTATTCATTTATATCACATATTTATTTCCTAGTAACAATGAGCCTAACTTGAGATTATATCAATTTGAAATGAAAGAAAATGAAAATATTTTTGGTTTATTAAATTTCATATTAAATAACCAAAATGATATTTGTGTCAAAATTCTAACTACTTTTAATGAACCATTTGATCTACAAATTCATAATTGGTTTCAAAACAATTTTCCTAATGTTACAATTTTTAAACATCACTATAATGAAAATAACATTAAACTAGGTATATTCTATCAAATATGATTATTATTTTGGTCTTCAACTTTCAATATTAGGTTTGAAATTTATTCAAAATGAATTAAATTATGATTCTTTTCCAGACCAATTTATGGTAATTATTCTAACATATATATATATATATATATATATATATATATATATTAATATGCCAATTAATGTAATATATAGTTCGTAAATATTGGAAATAGTATAAAGTAGTTATTCATAATAATTTCGATTATATAATTGCTTATATTTATATATTTAGCTATTATAAAATCTCACTTGTTGACGATTCAATTGAATTAATCTTCTTTAATGAGGTAAATATATATTAAGTTCAAGTTGAAAATGGTGTATGATAATTGAATTTAATAGATATCACCTGACACAATTCTTGCTATTTCATCTTTACATCATCAGAATTTAAATGTAATTTAATACAATTATTTAATATAACCATTTGTTCATACTTTAAAATTTAGTTTTATCATTTTATCGAGAGTGCTCAAGGTGGAAATAAAGATAATCTGGTACATCTTAATACAATATACATACATTTAAATTCTGAACTATTTTTATCAGGATTTATTAGTGAGGGATATTTTTGGTGAATTAAGTAGTACTGCTAAATTGCATGGTCATATTACCGCTGCGTCATTTAGTAAGTTGAAAAACATAAGAAATAAAGATCAAATAAAATTAGAGGATATGAGTGCTTCTCTGATTTTTCTTCAAAGGTAATTATTTCTATTTAATACATTATATTATTATTTAATGGATATTAATCAATAATTAGTATTAATTCGACTCAACTAGCTGTACTAAACTCTAATTTATATGACATTACCAATATTTTTTATACAGGATGGTTTGTTCATAGTAAGTATAAATCAAACAGTTATAATGATTTTACTCATTGAATGTAGGGTTTAAATATGTTTCAAATTTGATTGAGATGAGCACTCATTTTTGGTCCGCTTCAAGTAGGCAAGCTAAACTAATTCCAATTACCCAATGGGTAGAGAGCTTGGGTTTACTTAATACAAATTAATATAATAAAATATTATTTCAGTTTTGTTTTGAGTATTGTTTTTAATTTGCAGTCCATAGTATCAAAATCATTTAAACTATATTGTACTTGCCTATCTGATCTTATATTACTTAAATATAAACATAACTTATTATTGTGTAAAATTATAATTTGAAAAATATACAAAATCGATTCAATATATAGTTTTATAATTTTAATGGTTAATATACTAAATACTTCCAATATTTTTCAAACCATTACAAGTTAAGCTTAATCAATGCTCTAAATTATAATCAACACAAACTGGAATCAACCATCATATCAAATGAAATTCAGTATAAATTTTTTAATGAATTCTTATTGATTCGCAGGTATCATATATATTGTATAAGGTCATGTTTAAAGTATAGAACACTATTTAAATTATATATAAACATAATTCAGAGGAAAATACACTTTTGAATAGGCTTATTAAATAGTTAATTTTATTTATTTCAAATTATTGAAATTTTATTATTTGAAATAATAATTATTTTAGTAAAAGACAATGGTTTATATTTTGTAGTAAATTGAAAGTATAAAATATTCATTTCATTAAATTTATATGATGTGATTCAAAAAAGATTATTAAATTTTATAATATATTTTTAACAATTCAGTAAATACAAAGCCATGAATAATTTTATGGAAAAATCTTGAAATTTTATACATTTTGATTAAAAATAAATATAGTGTTAATAAATTATGAATGATATCAATAGATGGTAAAAACGTTGCTAATTAAGTCATTTCAAAAACAAAAACAAGAAAATAAAAAATAAATAAAAATGATGTGTGTATGAAAAAGTGATTTATATAAATAATTTTTATTGATCACAAGATATAATTATGCTAGTATATCAATGAAAATATAAATTAAAGATCATCTTCATCGTCCCAAGTAATGGTTTCGTTTTTGCTAATAAGCTCTTTCAGTCTATTAACTTTGGGTTCAATTTCTGGGTTATGCTTGATGGCTTCTTGGTAATAGAGATCCGCTTGACAATAATCGCCTTCTAATGTAGAAAGTTTGGCAAGAGTATAATACACGTCAGATTCTTCAGGAGCATTTTGTTTGATAATGTCCAATTCATGTTTAGCATCAGAAATTTGATTTAGCTTGATCAATAATTTGGCTTTCTTGTATCGAATCATAATATTGCTGGGGTCCATAGGGGTGGCCAATTGTAATGCGTAAAGAGCACCTTCAAAATGTCCCAAGCGAATTCGACACTCGGCAACATATTGAAGCAAAATAGGATGTTTAGGATTGATCGATATCGCCTTTGCTAAATGAGCCAATGCCAATTCGTATTTCTCTGAGAATAAGTAAATTCTAGCGATGTTAAACCAAGCTTGATAAAATCTAGGATGGATGTTAACGGCCGTTTGGAAGCATTGTAAGGCTAGCTGAGTTTCTTTGATATCAATGTACTCATGACCTGCAAGATTGTAAGCCAATGCATATCGATTATCTAATAAGGTAGCTCTCTTAAAACATTTCAAAGCTCTAGTGTGGTCTTGCTGACTATTGAAATAATTACCCATCGCGCACCATGTTTGAGGCAGTTTTTTATGACGATCGGTGAGGTTATTTGCAAGTTCGTAGAGTTCATCAGTTTTGCCAAGCTGCCATAGGATGGAAGAATAAATATCCATTGAATCTAGAAATAAAGGATATTTTTTCAAAGCATCATTCAGAACTTCTTCGGCTTGAATATTATGACCTAGATCAATATATGCTTTGGATATTTGAGTCTGAATCCAGGGATTGGAGTATTTAGGGTATTGAATCGATGAAAATGTTTTGATCGCATCTTCACTTGAATAATTTTGAAGTTCAGCGTAGCCAGTAGCAAGCTTAATGAACAAATTGTGAATAAAATTCATTGACCTCGAATCTGGCGAAATCGTACAAGGTTCTTCAGGATGAATTTCTTCTTTGATTGGGGCATTAGTGGTGTATTTGATATTCTGAGGAATTTCAAAAGTAGTCACAGCTTGATCATTATCTGATAGATTTGCATTATCAGGATGAGTTATGCTTGATTTCTTACTAGTTGTTGGAGTTGGTTGCCGCAAAGCCAAATTGGAGGTAATCTAAATATAAATATCAGTTAGGTAGCCAATAATAATCTATGCATGTTACAGATGATCTGGTTAAAATTGTGTTATTTTCATTCACCTGCTTTGATTTAGCTAGTATTCGAGTAGTTGGCTTTGCTTTTATAGGTGCAGCGACTGGTTTGGATCGCATAGAGTTCCTTGAGTTAATCCTAGAGGGAGGAGTTTTTGTGGATAAAGCAGTAACACGTTTATTAGCTATTGTCATATGTACACTAGAATCATTTGGATTGGAAGATTTTTTCATTCTAAGAAATAGTTTATAAGTAATTCATTTGAATAAAATACTCAGTTAGTACTTGTCTGATCTTGAAGGAGTACTAGATGGTAGCTTGTTAGTAGATCGAGTAGATAATGTTGAAGACTCAAGAGTATTTATTCCAGTCATCAAAATATCATTATTGTTGGAATTAATGTGGTTATTCACTGGTATACAAAATTTTGCTGTTATTTGGTTTATAGAAAATGAAGAATGGATATATGTCTCATTTGGTGGATCTTTTTTAATTTATTAATTGGAATGTTATATTAACAAATGAAATTTCAAGTTTACCTATTTGACATAGATTTTCAAAAGCGCACCATATTAAGCAATTGTGATATATGGCTTCTTTGAATTTTAAAGATGCTTCTTCAAATTTTCCTAGACCTCTGTATAACAGTTAAATATTAAATAAATATGATATTTTTATCATATTTACCGATAAGTTAAACCTTGAAGATATAAACAAGAAGCTAAATCGGGTTTAGTTATCCGATAAACTTCGGGATCACCTATTCCTTTTGATGAAGCTATTAATAAGATAATAATGAATAGGAATTTTAATATAATTACTTGAATCGTTTTGTTCACAATTTAAAATTAAATATAGCTGATTTAAACATCTTTCTGAAGAAGAAAAATTTCTTAATTGAATATATGATTTCGACAACAGATATAAAGAGTGAGTAAGTGTACAACTGTTTAATATATCAACGACTAAACTGTGATGTCCAAGGTGAAAATGAGCTAGAGCTAAAAAGTATTTTGCTTCTTGCTGATTAGTATCATATGTTGAAAATAGCTGAGCTAAGAAAATTGCATTTTCATAGTTGAAATGATCTATAGAATACCAATAAGCTTTTTTTAAATATTGGGTATATTCTTCAGGTGGCGATGAAAAGTAGATACTGAAGTCGAATGTAGACATTTATTATAACAATTGATATATTTTGTTTTTTTTGAATAATTCAATACCTCATCGAATGAATTTAATGACATATCTTCAAACTAATTATTTTATGGGATAATACTGATTGAAAGACTAGGAATTTAAGTCAACTTATCAAAAAATCTTAATTTAGAAATACCAAGCAGCTATATTTTGAGTATTACTATTATTTAGCAAAAAATTAATATCCTATTAGAACAAATCGTTATCCATGAATATTATATAGAATATTTTGATTCTATTGACTATTTACATATTTTTTAATTAATTATAATATTATACATGAATAAATACTTTGTAAATCAATCAAGGTATGTTAGATCAAATTGTGATAGAAAGATTTCTAGACAGTTATATCGTTATTCAATCGGTATGTCTAAATTATTTGAGTGATACGTTTAAAATTATGAAATTATATATCCCTTGTTTGAGTTTGATTATATATAACCCAATACCAGTATCAAATAAATTTACAAAATTCTTTACCAACTTGAAATATATCAATAGCCAAAGCTGTAAAACTCTAAAATAAGAAAATTTACGAGTGAGACTGAAAATTCATTATTTGTTATGGTTCATGTCTTCATTTGCCTAATTTGACCAATAGTAGTTGTTAGAATTAAAATTAACTATAAACCTGCCGAATATGGCACAATTGAAAACCAATTAAGGAAGCTGAAGGTTACTAGAAACTTGGAATTTGTGATAATGGTTTGAAATCTACTTAGTATCACAGTAATTTCGAGTGCCGATCTTTCATCGTTAGAAACATATCATTGTATGAATTTAAGGTAGTATGAAAAAGTTTATAAGGCTAGGTGCTACTCTGCACATGTATCTGATTAATCATTAACTTTAGTTTTTATTTCCCATCTGATTTAATTATTTTTTTTGAATATTATTAGATGACAGAGAAATCATCTAAGCAAAAAACCGTTGATATTGATGAGCATTTGCTCACATTAGAAGAAGTATGCAATCGATACCAAACTCAAGTGGATGTCCAAAAGCCCGATACTAGTGGAGGGCTATCGAACCAATTAGCAGCAGATCTTTTGGTCAAATATGGCCCAAATGTTTTGAATCCTCCAAAGAAAAAGCATCCAATCATGGTGTATTTGGAGTGTTTAAGTTCTCTATTCAATTTGCTACTGATATTGGCTGGTATTTTGTCATATATCCTATATGGAATTGATCCTATTGCTAATAAGAGCAATGTATACCTGGGAGCTATCCTAATTGTAGTAGCTTTCTTAAATGCGCTGGTAGAATTTGTTCAATTGCAGAAGAGTGCATCTGTGTTGGAATCCTTTTTGAAACTGATCCCTCAGCAGACAAGAGTAATCCGGGAAGGGACCATCCTTCAAGTTCCTGCGGCGGATCTGGTGGTTGGAGATGTGGCATTCGTCAGAATGGGAGATAAAGTTCCCGCAGACTTACT
Organism: Conidiobolus incongruus B7586; assembly: GCA_000697335.1. Lineage (NCBI taxonomy): Eukaryota > Fungi > Entomophthoromycota > Entomophthoromycetes > Entomophthorales > Conidiobolaceae > Conidiobolus > Conidiobolus incongruus. The sequence continues at coordinate 13,166 of JNEM01010549.1, read as the reverse complement.
TATATTTCAATGTACAGATATGAAAGTGGATAATTCTTCATTAACTGGAGAATCGGAGCCTCAAGAGCGTTCTCCACAGAATGACAAACGGAACCCACTTGAAGCTATCAATATGGTCTTTAACGGTACATTAGTTGTCTCTGGGGAGGGTTATGGTATTGTGGTAAGAACAGGAGATAGCACAGTATTGGGGCAGATTGCAGGAATGACAGCAGGAGAGAAAAAGAATCCAAGTCCCTTAAGTGTTGAAATTGATAATTTTGTTAAATTTATCGCTACATTGGCGTTCATCACAGCAGTAATCTTTTTCATATTGAGCATTATCGTATATAAGAATATTAGCACGACACTCAACTTTTCCATCGGTGTGTTTATGGCTTGGGTTCCTGAAGGACTACCTGCTACTGTGACAATGCTGCTTACACTGGCGGCAAAGAGGATGGCAAGTCAGAATGTGCTGGTAAAGGATTTACAAGGAGTAGAGACGTTGGGAGCGATCACCCTTCTTGCTACTGACAAAACGGGAACGTTAACAAGGAACCAAATGACAGTTACCAAGGTTTGGAGTAACCTTAAAATGACTGGAGCTCTCCGATCTGGAAGTGTTGATGAGCAAAATATGACGACTATAGCAACTCCAGGTATGGAAGATATCTGCTTTAACTGTGCACTCAACTCCAAAGCCAAATTCGATCGAACAGATGTTCCAGTTGAAAGGCGTCAGGTCATAGGCGATGCGACGGAATCTGGTCTAACAAGATTTGCTGCCACTCATCTGAGGAATTTCGACGCAATGGCCGAAAGGTACCCCAAAGTATTCGAAATTCCATTTAATTCAGATAATAAATGGGCTATGTCAATTAACCAGGTTGAGCATGCCACTGGAGATTTGATCACCTACTTCAAGGGTGCTCCTGAGAGAATCCTCAAGATATGCAGCTATATCTTGTTGGATGGGAATCAAGTTCCGCTGACAGAAGAACACAAGGTACAATTCATGTCGACATATGAATATATGGCAGGGTTAGGACATCGTGTTCTCGCATTTGCACAGCAGAAATTGAACAGAGAGGAATACCCTGTAGACTTTGAATTCTCGAAAAAATCTCAAAACTATCCTCATAAAGATCTTTGCTTTGTTGGATTGGTTAGCTTAGAAGATCCCCCCAAACATGGAGTAAGGGAAGCGATTGGCCGATGTAGAACTGCTGGAATTCGCGTCATGATGGTCACAGGTGATCATCCGTTGACTGCAGAAGCAATTGGACGTAAAATCAACCTAATGCTTGGAGAGACAAAAAAGATGGTTGCTGAAAGGACCAAACGACCAATAGAATCCATCTTAGAGGAGGAATATAGCTCAATTGTCATCCATGGGGATCAAATAAGCGGACTCACAGATAAGGATTGGGATAGCATTTTTAGCAAAGAAGAGATTATCTTTGCTAGGACATCTCCAAAGAATAAGCTGGAAATCGTAAAGAGAGCTCAGTCGATTGGCCATATAGTTGGTGTGACAGGTGACGGTGTGAATGACTCGCCAGCACTTAAAAAGGCCGACTTGGGGATTGCGATGAATGAATCTGGATCAGATGTATCCAAAGAGGCTGCCGCAATGGTACTATTGGATGACAACTTTGCCAGTACTGTGAAGGGAATTGAAGAAGGACGATTGATTTTTAGCAATCTCAAAAAGAGTATCCAATACACTTTGACTCACTCCATGCCTGAGGTTATACCTCAGCTACTCTATATTCTCGTCCCTTTCCCCTTGCCTTTAAGTGCTATCCTAATTTTAGTCATTGATCTTGGATTTGAGTTATTTGCTGCACTTTCTTACGCTTGGGATAAGCCTGAAACGGCCACTGGATTAATGAAAATGAAGCCTAGAAAACCTGTGACCCCTACATCGATTGAGCGTTTAAGAAGGCTTAAATCAAAGGAGCTGCCACCGATAACCGATCCTGAAACTGGCGAAATCATTCCACCAACTCGATTCCAAAGGTACAAACATACTTGGAATAGAATCACCACTTGGGCCTATTGGAAAGAAAAATGGGAGCCCAATGAGAGTGAAGTAATGGTGGATGCCGATTTACTCAGTTATTCATTTCTGGAAATGGGCATTATTGAAGCGTTTATATGCCATATTGCATTCTTTTGGGTACTGTACTCCCATGGTCTATCCCTGACTGATTCAGTTTGGATGCAGAGAAACTCAATGAATCCTGAAATGGCCTTTTTTACTCGCAATGCTGCTACATTTATAAACTCATCTAACCATGCGCTAACAGCTCAAGATCAATTAGAAGCTTTGGCTCAAGCTCAATCAATGTACTACCTGTCCGTCATGATATGTCAGGGTTTTAATATATTTGCCTGCAAGGCTAAGCTTAAGTACCCATTTGGAAATCATATGTGGACGAATTGGCGCAATTTTGCCGGGCTTATTGCTGGGTTTATTTTAGGATTTTTAATTGTTTACGTTCCACCCTTTAACGTTGCATTTGAAAGCTCCTATAGATTGAACCCCAAGTTTTGGCTGATTCCCATTGTTGGAGGATGTATTATGTTACTTTATGCCACATTCAGAGTGTGGTTAACCAGAAGAAGATTTAAGACAAAGTGGAATCCTGATATACCTGGACTTCAAATGTATCCAACAGTGAGAACTGAATATGATTCTAGTGCAACAACTCATCCTCCAAGCATAATATCCAGCAAATATAGTAAATAGAATTGATAAAAATATTGAGCAAATTAATTAATAAAGTGTATAATACGCAGTTTTTTTTTTTTTGAAAATTCAATGCAAGATAAATTTACAAAATATTATATTTCAAATGGAAAATTAAATTTTACAAAGAATTGATTAAATAATTAAATTTGATTTAATAAATTTAACTAATATATGTATGTTGTTTTTATAAGCGATAATGACAATCCCAATGTAAGTAATTGATGCAATACTAAATTTAATTAAGATATATACAGTGTTGATTATTAAATATATACTCTAATTAAATTAAAATTATAATAAAATGAACCTTAAAAAATAATTCTCAGTTAAAGAAATTTTTATTTTGGGTGTGTAATTATCTAAAAATTTTGTACTGGAATTTAAACAAAGTGTATTTTGGATATTTTCAATATTTTTTAACATTTATTATCCAATAAAATTATTTATTTGCTTGTTCGTATTGAAAACATAATGAGTAAACGGACCTAATAACAGAATGAAATTTTTTTTCAACTATACTATTAAAAATATTATTATAAGGAAAGCGGAAACAATAAAATAAAGGGTTTATTTCATATTAAAATCTAAATATGAGATAATTCTACAGCAAATCCAATGACCAACTTTGAGAATTCTTTAACATGATGGAAACTAATGGTACTAACCAAGTCTCTAGGACTGTGGATGTTGGGATTTACTTCAATATTAGGATCTTCAATAGGAAAAGCAGAGCGGAATCCATACTATGTAATGAAAATATAATGGTTAATAATGATATAGTAATTGATATGTTCAATTGCTTACCTTATTCCATGAAGCATGATCAGAACAAGCATAGCCACATTGAGATTCAACCTGAGGCAACTCGGAATAAGCAGCAATTAATTTCTTTAAAAATTGAGACAATTCGGGGTCTGTGTGATCGGTAACCACGGCAATTTGTTCGGTTCTACCAAAGTAACCAGTCATATCGAAGTGCATCATGGCAACAATATTTCTTTGTCCTCTCGCATAAGATTTGGCAATATCTTGAGAGCCCAATAAACCACCCTCTTCACCAGCGTAGAAATGGAATTCAACATTCCTCTCTGGTTTAAAGTTTCCGTTAACGAGGACTCGGAAAGCTTCATGGACGGAAGTAGTACCACTGCCATCGTCATCAGCACCGGGAGCCTTTCCAAACCAAGGTAACCACTGGTTCACCGAGTCTTGATGACTGCCGATAACAACTGTTTCATCTGTTTGTTGACTACCTGGAATAGTGACAATAATACTATTTTGTTTAAAACTGTGTTGAACCTTTTTAATGGTAATATCTTGACGATTGTTTTGGTCAATGATATCTTTTAAGTTATTATATAACCATTGACTCGAAGCTCTTCCATTTTCGCCATTATAATATCTGTTAGGGAAAGATGTGAATTTGGTTAAAAAGCGAGTCATTTCTGAAGTATCTAATTTGGCAATATGCTCCTGTACTTCGTCGTTGTGTCTGACTTGATCGGGAATTTCTAAATTATAACTTAAATATAATACCTCAATACTAACCAATAAAGTTGTACTTACGAAAGTCTTTGGTTTTCAAAACTTGGTTTTGTCTTAAGCTTTCGATGTCTCCCTCATCAGTAACGTCCATAAACTTGATATTGTTAACTCTTAGTTCAACAATATCTAAAGGATTCAACCATTTTGGTTCCTCTTTTTCTGAAATTTTAATAAGTCTGGGTTGTAAATCGAAAGGCAGAGAGTCAGTAATTTTCTCTACCAAGAATGGACGCTGACGGCTACTGTGAGCACTAATAGTGGGGTTGATAAGGCTTAAAGCTAGGAAAACGAGTTGACTGATGAGCATATCAAACAAATCAAATAATTAAAGATGGATTTTTAATTAAAGAAGGGTTTAAAAGTTTGAGATGAAAATGTGACGATTTATCAGATGATTGAACCAATCAGATCATGGTTATATTATACAAATAAACCATAAAACATATATGAATAATAATCAAGATTTTAACAATTTGATATAATAGAATCAAATATCATATGACTTCATTAAACATATTAATTTAATATTAGCCATTTTATACAATCAAAGGTTATTATATACAATGTAAAAGTAAAATAAAAGTAGGTTCACATATGACTAATAATATTATTTATTAAACTAATGAAAATAGATATGTAATTGATCATATCCCATATCTTTAAGACCTAATAATTGATTTATATCTGATTCGATGAGAGTTGTATCGATTTTAGCTGATTTAAAGTTGATCTCAGCCAGAGTGTGTTTAATATGTTGATTATTCGATAAGAATGAGAGTAAATGAACTTGAGAAATTGTGATTGATGGTTGGTTTAATGATAGATGAGTGGCATTAGGACTGAGTTTAAATTGATACCATTGCTCTAAGTCTTGAATCTTAGTATTGTTAATTAATGAAATATGAGATATTGGATATTGAAACAATGATTTCAATGATATATTCAATTTGGTATTTTTCAAATACAAATTATTAATTGTTTGAGGCAATTCTCCAAGATCTCCTGATACGTTTCCAATCAGATTGAGCGAATTTAATTTGGTGAAATTTTTAAAACCACTGGAGGGTAGTTCAGTTGGAATAATTGGATCAGTTAATGTGATTTCTAATAGCTGACTCTGCTCATTGCATCGAAGATTTTCATAGGTACAGATATTAATGCTTTTGAACCAACCATTGAGGAACTTGTCTTGGGAAGCTTTAGGAACTCTTTTGAACAAGGATTGAAAAAGACAGAATTGATGAAACTCATTGTTGGTTTGATAACATTCTGAGCATAAGTCAAATTCAAACAATGGAAACGCTTGGCCTTTGTCTTGTTTACTCATATGTTGAGCATGGTTGAAACATATACTCTCCTGGACAACTGCTTCAATTTCGCTTTTTGATAATTGATTATTCTTAATTTGCGAATTTGAAGTATTAGAATTAGTAGTATATGGAATGATACACCCGATATAGATAATAAATATTATATTTGAGATGATCAAAATGATGAAAAGTGACAATAATAAATTTCTCTTAGCGCGCTTGTTATTCTTTTTAGCTTTGAGTTGATTCTGATCATTTCGAAAAATATAGTGATTAGAATCATATTCACTAACGTTTTCTGATTTTCTCCTAAATAGTTTATAATATATATTTTTCAATGCTTTAATAAACATAATAATATCAAATATAAATTAATAGTCAATGTGAATGATATAAATATTGAAGTTTAGAACTGCTATATATATAATATTGTTGGTTGTTAATTCGTTGATATATTTATTGACATTAATTAATTACAAATTGGGTAAGTTAGTAATAACCATAATACGGGTGTGGAGGGAAGGGATAAGGATATATTCCTTGGTGAATAGGAGCGTAGGGAGCATATATATACCAAGGAGCATAATCATATTGATGGACATTCTGAGCAGACCCTTGGTTCACAGTGCCCGAACTTCCCGCATTAAGAATGATTGGCCCGCCCTTAGATTGTTGAGTGGAAGAACCATCTTGAGCGAAATAATTCTGAGCTAATAATAGAATACAAGATGTTATTATGTTAATGATATGCATGATGATATGATACAAAGATGTAGGAATTGAAATTATTTAAATGTTGTAATATTGAATAGATTGACTGTATTTATATGAGTTGTCGTAATCTAATATTGCTTGATGAATGTTTGATCAACTGTGTTGAGATATATGACTGTTTAATTTTGCTCAATATAATTTTGACTCAGTTTTAGAAGTATCTAAATACTAAATTCATGAGTTCGTTTCAATCAAATGTATAATCCATAATCAAAATAATTATATATATATATATATATATATATATATATATATACATTAGAAAATATTGAAACTAATTCTACATTTTATAATGATAAAATATGGTTATATATTCATTCTAAGACTGCTGATATTAATTTTGCTTTTACCAAAATGGTCACATAACCTTTCTTTTTCATATTAATTACTGCATTCTTGGTATTAATACATTTTACTAACAATCAAAGGTTTAAATTGTTTGCGATCAATCCAGTAGTTTGATTGAACTCAAATAAACCAAATTATAAAATTTATAAATGATTGCTAAATATTTAATTTATTTTTAACCAAGTAATTTGAATCTGGCTAGAAAATATTAATGTTTGTTTCAAATCAATATTCATTTCAAGTCTATTAACAAAGACCAAAGAGAATACTGAGAATAATATATTTTTATTCAAACAAAGTAGATATTTTTAATATTTAAAAATCTAATTAAGATCCTTTGAAAAAAATTTTTCATATTTCTGATTGATTGGATTTGAATCTTGATATATTAATTAAGTATAAATGATTAAATATACTAATGACACTTTTTTCCGGAATTTTTGGATTCTAAATATAATATTTATACAATTATAAATATTATATCACTGATTTTACATATATACAGCTTGAATAAATATATATGATATTTTGGATATAATTTAAACTTTTCGACCTGATCTGAATATATCAATAATTGATTTTTTCCATTAAGATCAAAACTTATGTTATACACTCTCTTCATGATTCTATCCCCATCTTTTAAAATCACTTGAAATTCAATTTAATTACACTGGTACATTTGATTTTCTTTCCATATTGTTTCAATTGATTTACAACCAGTCATCTAACTCAAATATATTCCTATAAAATTTTAGATATAGATTATTTGTTTAAAAAGCTCGCAGTTAGATAAGTTTAAATTTTATCAAATTTTCAGAATTTTAAGATTTTAAGTTTGTAATGAGAGTTGATACAATTTGTTCTTTTCATATTATTCTTTTCATTAATATATTAAAATATGGATATTTTAAATAACTTTGAATTATTCTTATTGAAGTAAATTTAGTAAAAATTTTTCAAAATATTTTTGCAATAATGATTGTATATATTCGTATTATGAGTTGGATAATAAAATTAATGATAATGCAATGAAAAATTTCAGCAAATCTAACTTTTATTTTATCAGATTTAAAACAAAATTCACAATAAAGTTTCCGAAGCATATATTAGTAATATATTAATTCAAATCATATAATAATTAATAAATATAAATTGGGCAAATTGCAATAACATTTGAACAAGGGTTCATGCAATTATTTGCATCAAACTCATAATTGAGAATGAAAAAAAAACGCGACAAAATCATTGCGAAACCCTGTAATAATGGTTTCAATATCTATATATATCTTTAATAAATCAAAATCATTAAAATACATGTGAACATAATATCATAAATTCATATTTCTATTATAAATTAAGCTGGATAAAGCATAACTTAAAACAAATTCCAAGATATATTACACATTAAATATGATACTTATATGATCATTGTTATTAAAAAGATATAGATTTACCTAATAATATTTGAGTGTAGATCATAGATGATATATTTATCGAATTTTGAATATGTACTAATAAAGTCAACAATATTGGTAATATCAATTAATATATCAGAGTTAAAATTGGAATGATTACTTAATTCAACCGATAAATCTAAAAAATAATAAATGCAAAGCGTTAGCAAGATGAAGTATCAATGAAAATGTGATGTATATTTATAATAATTGAATTAAATTGTTTTATTTAATAAAAAGTGGCTGTTCTAAACATAATGATTAGTTATTTCCACTTGAAAATGATGTTGGTATTTATTCATTCAGAGTTTAAGTTGATCAGCGTAGGGCAATTGAGTGAGGTCACCGAAAGCAGCCAAAGTAGGCTTGGATTCACCAAGTTTCTTAACCAACTAAAAAAATTAACATTATTATTACAAATTTAGATATAAAGAATTCAAAATATTACCTTAGAAATATCAGCAGCAGTGACACCATCCAATTTAGAGATAACATCGGAAACTTGAGCGCCTTGAGGAGCCAATTGTAAACCAATTTGGTGGTTGAAAGTCAATTGATTTTCAGAAGCAGATAAAACTTCAAATTTAGCTTGAGAAATAGCCTTCTTTAAGACTTCATCAGATACTTGAGAACCTAATTTGGTGATTTCAGAGAGGGAGGATTGGGTAAAGGCGGAGATTTGGCTGTGAGGGGCAGACAAGACTAAACCGAATAAACCAGCATCGCTGTAACCGAAGTTAAAGGCTTCAGCAGAGGTTTGAGTACCATTAGATTGAGCAAGCTGAGCCAAAGAGGAGGATCCATTACCCCATTTGACGTATTTGTTACCACCTAAAATTTGACGAAGGATTTGGAAAACGGGATATTCGCTAGAGGTAAGAGAAGCACCTTCGAAAGCAACAGCAACATGGGAAAGGGGACCAGCAACAGCTTGACGACTTTCACCACCGAAATATTTGGAGGAGATAGCAGCAACAGAGGCAGTAGAAGGAATACCTTCAAATTGTTCAGAAGCTTCACTGACAAGGAGATCAGCATCAACATTATTAGCAACGAGCAAAGTGGATTCAGCACCAGTAGTAGCTTGAGCAAAGTTTTCAATATCTTCGACAGTAACTCTGTTGGTGGGTTGAGCTAAGACGGGATTGGCTAAACCATGACGGAAAGCAACTTGATGAGCTTGATCTAATAAGTGAGTTTCTAATGAAGCGGAAGAGCTTTCAGCAGCAACTTGTTGGTTGACTTCACCGAAAGTATAATGGTGGTATTTGCCCTTAGTAGCAGCTTGAGCCAAGAGCTTAATAAAGTAAGGAGCATCTTCACGGAAGAACTGAGCGGTATAAATTAAATGTTCACGGGTATTAGAAACAGACAAACTTCCACCTTGGAGTTCAGTTTCACGAATGATACTGAAACCAGTGCGCTTATCAGTAGCCTAATTGATCAGAATTAAAAATCAATTGAAAAATGATTAGACAAATTCGAAAAAAAGTTCGAATGAATTATACCTTGAAAGAAAAATTCTTCAAGTAGTGACTGAGACCTAAGTTGTTGCCTTCAAATCTACTACCAGCTTTAGTGATGAGAGAGAGGGTAGAAATGGGAGAGTTATTATCTTGAGAGGCAATCTTGACTCCAGATTGAGTAGAAGAGATGTTGATGGAAGAAGCAGAAGTGGCGTAGCCTCTAGTAGTCAAATTAACAGATTTGATTTGCTTTAATGAACGAGTCAACATTTTTGATTTTAGGTAGTATAAAATTTATCTGTAGCAACCTTGTTAAGATTGTGAAGTGATCAAATCACAATTATCTGTTTAAGATATTGAAAATTCATCTAATCAATCAAACATCACAAATTAATCCCATAGATAAAATAAACATCAACTGAACGAAAAAAACTATATAAAGAAATCAGATTCAGTCTTTAGATATTAAATCATCATAATTAATTATTAAAATGTCACATCGACGATTTAATAGCGAAACTCAATTAAATAAAGAAAACCCTATACAATATGCTAGTATTTTTAATAATACAAATACAGTTAAAAATGCTTTTAACTCTACTTCTAACCCACTAAAACCCAATTATGCTGAAAATGGTATTTTTTTAATTTAATATTGTCCATTTATATTCTTATCTTTATTTTTTAAATTTGATATAGCCGATGCCTTCAAAAACGCACAAAAAAATGAAAATAGATACCAGGATCAACTAGTAAAAGATATCACTAATTCGCCACCTATCTTGAATACACTGGAACAAAACAAAGTTACTAATCAACTAATTAATTCCGCCGAAAATAGCCATTATTCTACTGATGAATTTGCAATTGAGTACATGCCACCATCAATTGGTATATACTTTAGTATCCTTAGTTGGTTTTTTAATCATGAATATTTTATTTAGATGCATCAGAGCCACCTAACTTTGATTTTCCATTGGATGAAGATATTATAGTTCCGACTACCAATATATCTGACTTTAGCCCTATAAATCAAGATAATTTCAATTTATCTCTTGATGACATTTTTCCTCCAGAAAATGAAAAGTTGGATTCTATATATATTGATCCTGTACCCATGTTTTCTGATAATTCAATCACTGATCATCAAAACAATTTGGGTAATTATATTATAACCTATTTTTATATACTTTGTGTTTAACTATAATATTTTCAACTAGCTGGCATTGCTTTAGTTGATGCTTCGATTCGCCAATTATCTGTCGCTTCACTCAACCGAAAATTCAAATGCCGCATTCCTCGACCTATTGGTAAACAACCATTTCCTCGAAGACATCGAAGAACCCTTGTCCCTAATGAATTTTTATAATTCCAAAATCTACCGTTCTGTATTAACAATATTTAAATTTCCTTAAACAGTTGACTTTGATTTGGTTAAATCAGAATTATTACTCTATTTATTGATATAAATCAACTTACGATAGTCTCTCTAACCATTCACATTTTCACCTTTTATTTCTTGACACATTTTGAAACAAGTATTTTACCGTATTGCATATTATCATTTATAAACTTTGCTCTTGATCTCATTTTAGCTTAAATTAAAAATAATGATATACTTATTAATAATTTACTATGTTGTATATTTATAATTTACCTGTATTTATTTTATCGAAATTGATATATTATAATTTGATAGAATTTAAACAAATATAGTATATCAGTCAGTTCAAATATTTCATACATAAGAATTAATATCATATATTACATGATATTATATTAATTTAGCATTTTAACAATTACATAAACTATTGTCAATACAGATAACGACTCAAGATTATTTTAAACCATTATCCTTGATCCTTCTATTCATCTTTATTTTCATATTAATCTAGATTAATTGTTTCCTTTTATTATTAAATAAAAATTAATTTGGTAAAAATGATTTTAAATAAAAATTTCAAATTATTAATATGTACCAATAGGATGAAATAATTTATTTGTTTTGGTTGTAACATTAATTTTGTCAATATGATACCAAATAGATATTAAACTGAAATTTTTCAATTTTTGTTATATTATAAAAATTGAATTATGTATACAATAAGAAGAATGTTTTATACCACTTGTAATAAAAAACATAATAGATCAATATACATTACAGGTACTATAAGCTCTTTATTATAGTCACAATATTTACCTTACATCATATACTTTGAAAAGTCAAAATTTTTGTGAAATTTTTTGAAAGTATGGTTAATATAGTTTCTTAGATCATAATTATCAATTGATTTAAGCAAATTCAAATAACTCAATTAATAATTACAAGAGTAAATAGATCAATTGATATATGTTTTTATTATATGACTTTGAGTTAAAATATAATTAACTTTTGTATTGTTTAATAGTTATGTTTTCTTTTAGTAATATTACTTTATATTTTTAATAATGGGAATTTTTTGTGATTAAAAATAAATAAACATATTAATATATAATATATAAAAATAAATATATAATATAAATTTAATAGTTTTTTTTTACTATTAATACTTTTTGTTATATTTTTAACAAACTTTTAATATTTAAAATACAGTTTTTTTATTAAAGATTAAAATTTAATGTTTTACAAACTAATTAAATTTTTTTATAGAAATTTTCTTTTTTATAAGTTAGTTTTTTAATTACCTAAAGTAATTATAATCATATAAGTTATAATTTAAAAAATATACTAGATGTAGTAGTTTTTTCTAGTTATTTTTAATTAAAAAGATTTTTACAGCTTTAAATTGATATATTTTATAATTATCATATAAAATAATAGGTTTTTTAAAATATATAAAAAACACTAATTAAAAATATTTTTATTTAAAAAAAATAATATAAAGTTTAGTATTAATTAATTTTCCTTTATAAATTAAATAAAAATAGTATATAATATTATAATTTATTATAATAATTAATATTCACTTATTAATATAATATTTATTTAAAAAGATTTATAAAAAAAGTTAATTTAACTTAATCTAATGTTTTAATTTGTATTTTAATAAAAGGTTATATATAAAAATTTAAGATTCATCAATTATAATTATTTATTATAAAGGTTTAAGCTTTTAATAATATTTTAATAAGTTTTATTTAATAATAACTATTTTAACTTTTTTTAAGCTTTAATTCAATTATAAGATATTTATTTTATATTTTTATTTATTAATTTGAGTTTAAACTTTAATATATATAAAATATTTAAATAATTTTTTAATTAAAATAAGAAAGCATTTTTTAATATATTTTTTCATTTTATTAATAATTAAAAAAATAATAGTTAAAGTTAGTTTTTTAAATTTTAATAGGTTTTAAATAATTTCTTTTTTAACTTTAAAATAATTTACCTAATAATAAATTATTAATTTAAATAATATTATAGTATTAAAAACTACTTATAAATTTTAAATGATTTTAAAGGGTTTATAGTTAAGTTTTATTAATATTAAAATAAAAAACTTTTGATGATTATTATTTAGTTTAA
>JNEM01010546.1:0-13467 GCA_000697335.1 Conidiobolus incongruus B7586 | reverse complement strand
ATTTTTATAAAATATAAAAAGATAATATTATGAAAAATTTTATAGTTAAAAATAACCAGAAAATATTATTATATTAAAAATATTCTTTATATTATTATATTTAAAATTATAATTATTTTAAATAATTATAAAACTAGCTAATAAAAAGTTGATTTTTCAACAAAATATAATTGGTCTATAAAAATCAAATTTTAGTCTTTAAAACTTTTTTTTAAATATCAGAAGTTTAATAAAAATGTTGTGCTTTTATATTAAGTTTTATAAATAAAGATCATAGTTAGAAAAGTACTCAAAAATGATTTAGTAAATTATTTATTAATTCTGCTCTTTAATATATTGGGACTGTAGGTCTTAGAACTTATTGTTGAGATGTTGTAGCAAAATATCCAAAAGAAAAAACTTCTTCTCTATCTTTATCACTGTTTGGTTTAAATAATTGAATCAATGAATGATATGGGATTTGGATAAAATCCAATAAAGAAAACAAAGAGAATAAAGAGTATCCTTTAATTATAGACTAACAAAGCCAGCTTAAAATAGAAATAATATTGGTATAGCTATTAAACTAGAAGAGATGATTAATTTTGAAATATAACAATAATATGGCAAAAAATTAATTATAATAAAAAAATATTAATTTTTAATATTTATTTTTATTTATTATATAATGAAAGGGTTATTTTTTTTCAATTGCACAGAATTTCCATTATTTAAATCACAGTATAAAATATAAGGATCTCATTTTTGAAATGTAATATATATTTTACTATATATTCTGAGTAGGATTTTACATACAAAAAAAATTAAAAATACAAATCAATACTACATAGTGAGATTGATTGGAATTCAAAATATACATAAATTTATTGAATTAATTGTAATAAATGAATAAAATTCATCAGATAATAAAAATATTTCCACATTCAAGAAGCGCTTCAAAACTTTTTGTGACAATTTTTATCTGATTGATACCTTTCCTGACTCAAAATCTCTAACTAGTCACTGATCACCCAAATTAAGCAATATAAACAATCCCAACCAGTCGTAACTAATGTACTAATCGCTTGACATCCCATCATTCACACGCTCGTATGACCGTACTATTACTCCTTCATAGCCTTCTTATGCCAATACTATTCACTTAATTCTATAGAAGGACTTTCTCTATTCCTTTTTTATAATTAAACATTTTTCCTACTTCAAGTCTGTTTTCTTAGAATGCTAAAGTAGCCATCTATAGCTACACTTGAGTCATATTTCATTATTCAGTTTACATTCATTTCTATTAATATTTTTTCATTTTGTCTCCTTATCATGCAAAATCCTCACAATACCACTGTTGCTACTGGATTAGTCACCCTCTCCAAAGCTCCACTTACAAGTAATCATAACCTGATAGCTAGGGAACTGATCATTGGTAATCTACTTCAGTTTGCAGGTGCCATGCTTCACAACCTGATTTACACGATGGATGTGTCAGTGTCCTTGATAACACTCAAAGATCTAATAGTTGTGAGTCTTTTATTGATCCGATATGGTCCAGTGGTTAGGATTTCTCGCTTTCACCGAGACGGCCAGGGTTCGATTCCCTGTATCGGAGTTAGATAAATGAACTTTTTTGTGTAACGGCTCGAAAAATGTATTAATATATTTTTTTATATTATATTCGATTTATTTAATTTTCAAATTAAATCTATTATAGGTTTTTCATTAAAATATATTGAAAAAAATCTTATAGGTTTTGATGTTATTTATTATTAATATCATAGAGTTAATCATTTTTTTTCAAGTTTATTTTTTAATTTAATAATTTAAGTTTTATAGTATCATATTTTTCTAATATTCATATTATATATTACTTTGATTCTAAAAATTTTTCAAGTTCTCAACATTAAACTAAATATTATTATAAATTTTGAATAAGCACCATTTTCATAAATTAATAACCCATTAAAAATATTATATTAATACTGCATAAAACACAATTTTGGCATATTAGCTAGTATTTAATAAATAATATTAATCTATTCCATTGGTTATCAATAGTAATATCTTTTTGTTCGAAGCATAATTTATAAATTTCTATGTTGATAGAATGAGAATTAAAATTATATTATTAATTGAAACTTGCAATACATAATAATCAATACCTTGATATTGAAATAATTATTCTCTTATTTCAGGTCCTCATTAAAAATATGAATCTTAAATAGACTTTTCTTAATATTCCATGTCACTTTTATCTAATATTCTTTTTAGTCTTTTTAATATATATTCAATCTAAAAATTGATATTATACAATTAATATCAATTTAAATCAATTTTTTAATATGAAAAGTGCAAAGTTTAGTTGAAATTATATATTAATTCATTTGAAAACAAAAATAAACATTTTTTTCAGTAATGATAACAAAATAACAAAATACTTATTATATATATGATTTTAATAAAACTATTAATATTGGAATATAAAAAATATGTTTTAACTGTTTAAACTCACTATATTTATAAAAAATTATATTATTTTTTTTATTCTAATTATTAATATAAACTTTTTTTATTAAATATTTTATTCAAATATGATATATATGATATCTATATTTTCAACAAAGTTTTATAAATTTTATTCAATTAGGTTGATCTTATAATAATTATTTGTGTAAAAGAATTATTAAACTCTCAGTCAAATATATATATAACTGGAATCTTATATAAGTATATATTTGATAATAAATAATGTTTAACATATATCTATTAAATATGAAATTTGATTATACAAAGGACATTATTTTTACAAATATAATTTAATATTTTGTTATATAATTAAAAAATTCAAAATAGTGTTACCAGAAATTATTTTTTTATACTTGAGCAACTACTTACTGTTATAAAATTTCAATCTTTGTATATTATCCTAGTGCTGGAAACTAGGATAATTGTATTGAATTAAGTTGGATTATTGGTAAGTGATAGGATTAGAATATAGTTATGGAGTTTTATTGGAAATCTTTGATAGAGACTTAGTGTTATAGCTAGGTAATTGGGTAGGTTGATGAATGAATAGACAGATAGATAGGTAGGTAAATAGATCTCTGTTGTATTTCCTCCTCTCTATACTGGGATGAGAATGGATCAATTTAAGGGAAAGTAGGATAAGAGGTAAATTATGGGTAAACTGACATAAAAGGTAAATATATATGGATTAATTGGATAGATATGTGACACTTTGAATAAAATTTTGGGAATTTTATGTATAACTTATAATATCAATCTCAACAATAATGAGCAGAAGGATACCTGTTTTTGGAGATTTGCCTCAATTATCTTATCCTTGCAATTTTTGTTCACTTTAATGATTAGTCTTTTGTGTTTGCATTGGTTACGATTTTATACTATTTGGCTCTCTATCACGAACCTGGACATAAATTGTGATCCAAGGATAAGATAATACAGTTGGAGGTGGTACAATGGCTCATGTTCCAAATGCTGGAATCGGTTCCATGAATGTCAAGGCTGATCATTTTACTTCGTTTTCACATTTGAAGATTGAGTTTGGTATTATCAGATATATTATTGGTTCCAAAAACTTGTCGGTTTTGGAAGAAAAACTCAGATCTCCAGTATTTGATAAGTGAAATATTGACTATTGCAGATCTTTTACTTTTCCCATGAGTTAATACAACTGGCAAACTTACAATCTATCTTAAAGAATTCCCCAATTTGAATGATTGGATCCGAAGACTTGACCAAAATCTTAAAGTTGCTAAAGGTTTAGATGTAATCTTTCCAACTGCGTATCTTGCAGTTGGTTTCAATCCTGAAGTACTGAAGAAATATAGGAAAATTTCCTACATAGAAATTTATGAAGATTTTCAAAAGCAATAATTTTTATTAAATTTAATAAAAACTAATTAAGATAACTTAAATTTTCCATAATTCTAAAATTTAAAATTAATATTATAAATATCAATACATTAATTTAATCACTATTACATAAAAAGCTATTTGATTAATTATATCTGGTAACTGTTGTATTTCAAAATTAACCACCATTCTTGATTCAATAGTTAAACCAATAGTATTTGTTAGATATATCATTCGCCAAATCAACTATTTAAATGAGCTTATTGATAAATAATTTACTATCAACCATCTTTATTGAAAAACTTTATTACAAATCATAACAGTAACCTTAATTCATTTTTAATTACATTATTTATGATATATTCAGATCTAGTATTATACAATAATTGGTTCAATACAGATGTATTCGTTTACATCTATGGCATACAGTTCTAGTATGTTTAAGGACACTTTGAATAGAGAAATAAATCTATTGACTCGATTAGTATTAGCATAGTTGAGAGGAAATAACCAAACTGAAAGGTAAATATGTTATTAAAAAATGTACAAATTTCAATATCATAAAATTAAAGATCAAAATAATTTATATTCAATATCGTTTTTGGTTTTTATTCTTAATTTAAAAATGATTTATTGCTGGTTAAATATAAGACAATTCGTTGGTAATATAGAATAATTTTTTTAGAGAATCTTGTTAAAAACACAGTGATTTAGGTCTTTACATTTAATAAAAGCTTTAGTTTATAAAAGATTATTTTATTAAAATTATTATGAAATATTAATAATATAATTAATATAAAGCAATAATACCTTTATATAAAAATTTAAAAAAAATTAATTAATAGTGATGAATTATTGAAAGATTTGAATCAATGAAACTTATACTAGAACAAAGGATAATGAATGAAGTTGTTAAAAAAACCGATGAGTTAAGTAGAAAATGGAAGATAAATAGACCTAGAATTAAAATTACAAAACCTTTGATATAATTTGAATTTAGTTAGAATTATGAAAAAGATAATTAGTGTGAAAAACTGTGGGTAATGAATTAATATAGATTTTATCACAATTGTAATATTCAAAAATGAAAATTAAGCCCGGCTAGCTCAATCGGTAGAGCGTGAGACTCTTAATCTCAAGGTTGTGGGTTCGACCCCCACGTTGGGTGAATAAATTTCCAATTCTTATATTATTACCTCAAATAATTCTTAAATTTAATAAAATTTCCTTATTTTTATAATTTATTCTACTCAATTTATATCTATTAACATATGCAACTTCTTAGTTTCTTCAATCTCTAATAATTTTATATTCATGATTGAATTTGTCTGATATTATATTTTTATTAATATGTCAATATAATAAATAATTAAAAAAAATTTTGAATTTTTCACTTAACAAATAAATCAATTAAATTCATTTTTTTATTAAATATTTAATAGAATTATATTTGAATTAATATTTTTCTTAGTATATTAAACTATATTTTATCACACCAACTCACTATCTTATTAACAACTAATATTAATAACTCAAGTATTTTAGTCAGTCAAAAATTTAAATAATTTGATAAATGTTGATGAAAAAATATACTAATGACAATTATCCACTGGTTGAGTAATCTGCACCTGAATGTATTATAAAATTAAAAAAATATAAATTTTATTGGATATATTTGTCTTTTTTCCTAAAGTTTGTTAATAAATCGTATTTTAGTTTTTTTATATTAAAATGATTTAAGTAATTTCTTTTTCCAAGTCATCATTTCTAAATTTCAAAGATATAAAATAAATTTGGGTCAGTGTATAAGATTCATGATATTGAATATTGATATTGTTCAATTGTTATTGAGTAAATTGATGGATTTAATTGGATGGTTGCAAAATCACGTGAATATTATTCTATTGGCTGAACCTCGACCGAACAGTGAAAATTTTATAACCAGTTTCTTTTTTAAGTGAAATTTTAGGTAGAAAAATTTTTATAACTTTGAATAAATTCAATTTTAAAATAAAAATATAATTAGCAATCAAGCTTAACATATTGAAATTGATTGGAAATAGAGATTTGTTTTTGATCAGGAAAATATTCAATTTTCTGATCTAGTTACTAGTTTAATCCATTGAATTTCTTAATTAAGTTATTTTATTAAATAGTATCTTGAAATGTTTTGAAGGAATTCAGAAGTATTATAATATATATTGCAAAATTAACATATTTTTGATCAAAATATTATTAAAACATATAGTTGAAACAAAGTGAAGTATACAATTATCTGTAATATAACAATATTTTAAATATTAGCTATATGATTATTATAATATTAACAATCTCTGAACCAAAATATTGTCAGTATATTAATCAAGATATTTAATGTTATCAAATTTTGAAAAATTCTCAATCACGTCATTTCCATTACTTAATACAAATTGACTATCAATTCTCAAATTATTTGAACTCATTATTATTCTTTTGAAATTCAAGGGATTAAACTATTCAATTTATTAATAATATTTTATTTGAAATAATGATATAATTATTTTATAAAATTAGATAATAATAGATCGTTATATTGGTATGTATTATATAATAGAAGATTGATAGCTATTGAAAATATTATTAAATTATTAAATATATCGAAGACAATATTATCCTAAAAATACACAAATATACAATGGTACAACCTGATATCACTCTGTATACAGCAAATACAGCCAACGGTCACAAAATATCCATCGCATTGGAAGTATTAGGTATCCCTTATAAAGTGAAAGCTATCAATCTACAACAAGAAGAACAGAAGGAAGATTGGTTCTTAAAGATCAATCCTAACGGTCGTATTCCAGCCATCGTCGATCACTCTAACGGTGACTTCGCAGTATTCGAATCTGGTGCAATTTTGCACTACTTAGTTCAGAATTACGACTTTGATCACAAATTGTGGCCAAAAGATGTAAAATTGCAGTCAGAAATTTTGCAATGGGTCTTCTTCCAAGTGGGAGGTATTGGCCCCATGCAAGGCCAGACTGCTCACTTTGGGATTTACGCCCCTGAGAGGATTCAGTATGGTATCGATCGCTATTTGAAGGAGACTAAGCGCTTGTACTCCGTATTGGAAAAACGTCTTAATAATCGCGAATACCTCGTAGCTGATCAGTTGACTATTGCTGATTTGGCTATTTTCCCTTGGGTTGCTCTAGCTTACAGATTTGCTATTAATCTTGACGAGTTTCCCAACTTGAACAAGTGGGTTGAAAGATTGGACAAGATCCCTGAAGTTGCTAAAGGATTGGATGTTCCTGATGTGAATCAGTATCGTATTGTGCGTCAGAGTCCTGAGAAGGTGAAGGAAGAGTTGAAGAAGTGGATTCCTGACTTTTATATTAATAATTAACTATTATGATTATTAATAAATAATCGATCATAACCAAATTATATAATATTCTATAAATGATCTTAATTTGGATAATTATTATATAACTATTTAAATATTCAATTAACAAAAACTCAATTAATAATTCAGGGAAAATATTTCCCTTTGCCTATAATTAGCATCAAATTCCATAATATTCCTTAATAAATTTACTATATAACATTGATATAATTTTAAAATATCAATTAAATTGATTAAAGTTTTAGTAAAAAGATCTAGAATTTATTGATTTTATCTAAGTATTACAAAAATTTTAAGTTTAATTTTAAGGTATTGCAAAGCTACTTTTGTATTTCGAAAATATGCATTAAGATGAAAAAATATCCACTAATATATAATCCCTTATGCAATTAACAGGAAAAAACTGTATATTAGGAGACAAATAATTTTAACCATATGAATAAATCCTAATTTATCTATCATCTTAAATCTTGTCAAGGTGGAAACTCAAGAAAAAATGAAAAAAAAAATCAAAATAATGTGATACCTATGCTGCAGATTTGCAACATTTGAATCAATTTTCATGAATTTTAAATTTAATTATCTCTGATATCTTTGAAATTATACTATCATCCAATCAAATTTTTTTAATAATTTTTACTATTTTAATAATACTAATATTTCACAGAGAATGATAATATAAAATTTATATTTATTGATTTTGTTCTAGTTTATAACTTTTTTTACAAGGTATTAAGTAATACCTATTATCCCATAAATTACTAATCATATTCTTGGCCTGTCAAATTTTTTAATTCAATCGAATAGGTTATTTTAATCAAGCATTACAAATTTCCAGAATTAGAAAATGACTTTATAAAATCTTAGAAATCAATTTTGAAGTTGATTGGTTTTTTTAAGAAACTTCAAATTTTCATCGGTAATTACACAAAATCCGGAACGGTCCGAATTAGTTAAATAGATTACAAATATTGTATTGAACTTGATTAAATTATTAATCATTTTACACTATTTGCCTAAATTAATTGTCATTTTAACAGAATTCCCATTATTGTTTGAAATTTATATCTCTATAAATTGATGGTTATAGATTGTTAATTAAATCACAATCAATATCAATTCAATCCAAATAACAATAATCATAACAAAATGTCATCTCAACCCACTATCACTCTTTATACTCAAGGTACCCCCAACGGTCATAAAGTGTCCATCGCTTTAGAAGCTTTAGGTATCAACTACACTACAAAGGCTTTAGACTTCAGCAAGAATGAACAGAAGGAGGAGTGGTTCTTAAAGATCAATCCTAACGGTCGTATCCCTGCAATTGTCGACCATTCCAACAATGATTTTGCAGTATTTGAATCTGGTGCTATTTTACTCTACTTGGTTGAAAGATTCGACAAAGGTCACAAGTTATGGCCCAAGGATGCTAAACAACAATCGGAAGTTGTCCAATGGCTCATGTTCCAGATGGGAGGTTTGGGCCCAATGCAAGGTCAAGCTGCCCACTTCTCCATATTCGCTCCAGAGAAGATCGAGTACGGCATTAACAGATATATCAACGAGACCAAGCGCTTATACTCCGTGCTTGAGGGACGTTTACAAGGTCGCGATTATCTCGTAGCTGATCAATTGACAATTGCTGATTTGGCCTCATTCCCTTGGGTTGCTCACGCTTTCAGATTAGCTATTGATCTTGAAGAGTATCCTAATTTGAATAAGTGGGTCCAGCGACTTGATCAAATCCCCGAAGTTATTAAAGGATTGGATGTCCCTTCCGAGAATTCTGGACGCATTATCAGACAGAATCCTGAGGAAATTAAGAAACAGTTGGAGCAAGCTAAAAAAAGTATCGTTGGACAATCTCAATAATAGCTGGTTATCATTGTATTTTATAGAAATATTTACAATTCATAATTCAATATTATTTAACTTTTT
The DNA here is from genome assembly GCA_000697335.1 of Conidiobolus incongruus B7586. Classification (NCBI taxonomy): domain Eukaryota; kingdom Fungi; phylum Entomophthoromycota; class Entomophthoromycetes; order Entomophthorales; family Conidiobolaceae; genus Conidiobolus; species Conidiobolus incongruus. Next base: position 4,268 of record JNEM01010546.1, on the reverse strand, counting down.
ATTGATTATTATTGTGATTTGGATCATTCAATAAAATTAGTTAAACTTTCAAAAACATAATAGTGAATCAAATATTATATATTTTTCAACTTATAAATAAACAATTGGTAGATTAATTTTGGACTCATGATTGTCTAAAACTTCGAAAAAAACAAGGATCAGGTATATCTAATCCTCTATCAATACTTTCAATCTTACTTAAGCGTTCATCCCAATCCTTGAGATTGGGATAATGGTTTAAATCAATCTTAAAAGTGGGAGCGCAATAAACCCATGGAAAAGTAGCCAAATCAGCAATAGTCACTTGGTCAGCTGCTAGGTAGTCTCGATCCTTGAGATGCTTATCCAAGACAGAGTAGAGAAACTTAGTCTCGTCGAGATACTTGTTAACCGCGAATTGTGTACGATGCTCCTCTGGCACGAATTGCATCCATTGATAAGCTTGACCTAACATTGGGCCAACGCTAGACATTTGGAACATGAGCCACTGAATCACTTCGGACTGTTGCTTACTATCCTTTGGCCAAATCTTGTGATCGGGATCGTAATTCTGTGCCAAGTACATTAAAATTGCACCCGATTCGAATACTGCAAAATCGTTGTTGGAATGGTCGACAATGGCAGGGATACGACCGTGAGGGCTTATTTTTAGGAACCAGTCGGATTTTTGTTCGCCTTTTGAGATATCGACCTTTTGTACTTTGTAGGGTATTCCCAAGTATTCGAGAGCTACGGAGGCTTTGAGGCCATTGGGCGTTCCAAATGTATATAGAGTTATTTTGGGTGTTGACATTTTTATAAATTTTAATTAATGCTGAATCCATCAGAGGTATTTATACCCGCCTTAGTGACGTAGCAAAATTGAAGATAGTATGAAAGTGAGGAACAATAGGAATTAACCAATAAAACATTCAATCTCTCTTATACACATGGGGCAATTCCCAAATTTAGTAAATATACCAATTCTGAACCTGAAAATTTGAAAAAAACTCTAGATTTTGCCTTCGTAATTGTACTATAAAAAGGAATTTGAAATAATACATAAAGTTAATAATATCATTGGGTTTGAAATTATTTTATTGACAAAATAATTTTTTAATCATTAATGAATTTCAACACAATAAATAGAATATTCAAACATGAAAAAAAAATACTTAAAATTCAAATTTCTAATTTTATGAAAATTTCAATCAATTTTATTTCAAGAGATTTTTTGCTATTATTTTTATTAATTTTGAAATATTATCTAATAAACAAAATATAAAATAACAATTATTATGAAATTAGAAATTCAATATCCTTATATTATGTAAATTCTCATTATTTGTTCTAAAAATAAATTACAATTGGCTGAATTCACGATTGACACTTTAGATGAGTACTTTGGATTTAAAATATTGAACATTATGATGTTAATGGAAAAATACCTTATTAATATCAATTAAAAAAATACTGAAAATAATAAATGATGACTATTTCATAGTTGATTGTATAAAAATATTAAAAATCAGAGTTATATTGATATACATCATGGATATAATCAAGTTGTTTTATTTTAAATGTTTAAGATATTTGGTAAAAATAAATCTTATTCATATGAATTATTAGTATTATAACTCACTCTTTTAGATTTCTCAATAAATTAATGTCAAGAATATCCAACACTTTGTCAATCTCAGAAATTTTACTCAAATGATTATACCATACCTTGAGGTTAGAATACTCTCCCAAATCAATTTGATACATAGGTACTGTAAGTATCCAAGAATATATGGCAATATCCGCAATGGTAAGTTGATCAGCTGATATATACTCGTGATCCTCGAGTTGGGTATCCATAACTTTGTCAAGATCTTTGGTGTATTTGATATATTTGTCCAAAGCGAAATCATTCTTATCGACGCAGTAATATTTCCATTCGAAAGCTTAACCTTGAATGGCACCATTGCCTGACATTTAGAACATTAGCCATTGGACAACTTCCAATTATTTCAAAGCGTCACTTGGTCATAGCTTGTGATTGGGATCGTGATGTTGGGCTAAATATAGGAGAATCGCCCCAGATTCGAATACGTCGAAACCGTTGCGCGAATGGTCTATGATTGCGAGAATTCTTCTTTGTGGACTTATTTTCACGAATTCGTCACTTTTTCTAATCTCCCTTGAACAAATCAACCTATTTGACATTATAAGGAATGCCCAAGTATTCTAGCACACAAGAAATTTTTTAACCGCTGGGAGTTCGGAAAGTATAAAGGGTAATGTTAGTAGTTGACATCGTTATTAGAATTGATTTTTGAACTGGTATAATGCAAAAAAGAAACTTTTGTCCTCTATTTATAATCCGAAGAAAATGAGAAGTTCTTATGATACATTAAGATTTATAAAGTTTAACTCAATCGAATTAAACTGACAATCTTCAAGAAGAGTTGCAGTATCCAAATTTAGAAATTGGGTAATGATTTAAGATAAATAAACTATTCATATGCAACCCATTAGTATTATAACAACACGATAATAAATTATATTTGATCCGAATCACCTTAATAGATGTAGTAGGTTTTAAAATAAGGATGAATTCATTGCTTGACATAATCAAAAATCTTTATTAGAATAAGAATTTCATATTTTTTTAAAATGAATTGAAAAATATAATTATGTGAAAAAACTAGAGTTGAGATTAACAAAGAATATAAAATATGAATAAATCAATTTACATGATATAAATTAAATCACTAAATATTTAAAGTCACAGTCAGAGCCACACTAAGCAACTATTAATCATTAATTTTTATTTTGATAATATTTACTCTTGCTTATTAACAGCTTGGATCTATTTCGCACTCTCCTCAAGTCTCTTCTTCAAAGCTTTGGGATCGCTCTTATAAATCTTGTGCTTGTTGGGCTCTGAGGCATCTAAACATTTCACAACTTCGGAGATGGCTTCGGTACGTTTCACCCAAGCTTTCACACTGGGAAATTCGTTGAGATCGATTTCGAGAGTGTAAGATCCCAATCCCGACATAAAACTGGCAATATCTGCAATGGTTAATTGGTCAATAGCGAGGTATTTACGACCTTGGAGACGTCCCTCCAACACAGAGTATAGGCGTTTGGTCTCGTCCAAGTATCGATTGATGGCATAATCAAGCTTCACAGGAGCATAGTTCTTAGAGTGGTTGGCTTGACCTTATATGGGGCCAATACCTCACATCTAGAATATCAATCATTGAAAACTTTTAATTGTTGTTTAGTATCCTTGGGCCACAGCTTATGCTCAGGATTGTAATTTTGAACCAGGTAAAATAAAATAATACCATATTTGAATATCTATTAGTTTAAAAAATAATTCCCTACACTTAAATCAAAGATTATTTTATGAATTACAATTATTTTACTTTTATTTTAGTATTATTTGAAATGATAGTAAATGATCTAATCATTTATCATATTCATTATATATATAATATAACTTTTTAGGAGAATTTCAATAGAAATCAAAATTACAAAATTACAAATTTTATTTAAACAAAAAAAATTTATTAAAAATTATATTATAAAAACATTTTATATCAACTATTAACAAAATTTTTAAGTAATAACTGGTAATAAAAAGCTTTTGTAATATATTATTACAGTTTGGTTTAAAAGACTTGAAAAATTTTATATAAAAAATATATTGTAATCAATTTATTTTTAATTTATAACTAACTTATTAAAAGACTAATTCTTGAAATATTTAAATATAACTCTATATAATTCATTTAAGTTGAAATTAATCAAGTAATTTATATTTTTAATTTAATCATATATATAATATTAATCTAGCTAATAAACATGATTTCTTTGTTTTTTCTTAATTTTTTTTTCTGATTTTTATTATTATTTTTAAAATTAAAATAATATTTATTAATACTATATTTTATTGATATTATTTAAAATAGAATTTAATATATACTAACTCACAAAAATAAGTGATAAAATAAAAATCACTTATATATTAATTTGTAACTTAAATAATTCTTAATTAAATTAATTTAAATTAAAATATATTATCTGATTATAAAGGGTTATATTTAATTATATTTAATATATTATTGGTGAATATATTAAATCTTAAATTTTAAATAAGATAAGTTATAAATTTATAGGTTTATAAGTTAAAAAGATATATAAAATAAAAATTACTTAAATCTTTTGTTATTAAATTATATATATATATATATATATTTACTAATATTATTATTTTAAGTTATTATTCTATATTA
>JNEM01010542.1:0-14711 GCA_000697335.1 Conidiobolus incongruus B7586 | reverse complement strand
CTAGGGATTTAAAAAATAAACTAGAAATAAATGATTTAAGTTATATTTATCTAATTTATAAAATATTAAATTTATTTTTTAATCAAAAGAACTTATTTTTAAATCTAGTAAATTGGCCAAATATATAATAAAATCCAATTATTATTAAAACAGAAATATTATTATTATATTATTCCATATATATAATCTATTAAATTTTTTATCTATAATCAATTTTAAAATAATTTTACTATTTAAAATCCAACAAAGTAAAATTAAATCTAATTATAAAGTGAGTATATTAATTATATATCATAATTTTGAATATTTTGAAAAGCTTCAAAATTAAGTATTTTTGATAATTTATTATTCAACTCTAATTTTAATATATTCAATAATATATTTTTAAATAAATATAATTTAATAAAAAATTATCATAAATATATAATTGAAAATAATATTTCTTTTATATGTTTTATATATTCTCTATTATTAAAACTAGTATAATGTTTGAAAGATCAAAAATAATAAAATTTGCCATTTTCCTTACCAAGCCAAAATTAAATTGTTGATATAATAGAAAATTTAGATAAATGCTCGATATATTGGTTTTGTTTTAATATATTATTAAAGAGAGTAATTAATTATCTAACGCATAATTAATTTAATAAAAAATAGTAATATTGTACCAAAATTAGATATATTTTTATAATATATATTACTCAGTGATAGAGAGTAGTTTAATACTTGCCACAGAAGCATCTGAATATTCTACCATTTTTTTAAATAAAATTGTATATTATATTTATTTTATCTTTTGATATTAAATTTCAATAATGCTTTTTTTGTAAAGTTCATTCACTTAAATATCATAGTATGAATATATATTTCGAAATAATCTTTTTTATAATTCAGGCTTATTATTTAGTTATTTTGGTAAGAGATATTTGCTTTTTTTCAGGACAGAGTATTGATCAATTTAAAATAATATAGTTAATGAATATATACAGACTATTGGTAGATTAAAGTTTCAAATTTTTTTAGTGTAAAATTAATATTAATATTTCCAAAATATAGTATTATTTAAATATCATTACTATAGGTAATAATTTAATCATATAATATATTAATTTTGATTTAATTATCAAAGATTCTGATCAAGGTAAAAATATTGTAATATATTATAACTAGGCAAATTTATAATATCTTTACGGATTTGAATTAGATGATAAATCACCCAAAATATAACTTATTTTTAGGAATCTAAAACTGTTGATCTATTATAATATATAGTTCAAACTGAAAAACTATATATATTCAAACTAAATTAATTTCTATAATATAAGTGTTTGATAAATAATAAACAATATAATACAATCATATTATAAAAATCATTATATTATAGTTAAATGATTTATAATATCTTTTATAATATTATATCCTTTAGTTAAATTATTTTGACTTTTTTATTATATTATTTTTTTCAAATTAGATTTTAATTATTTTCTTGATATTTAAATAATTAAAATATTTTTATATTTTAATATTATATATAGTTTTTATAAAAATAAATAAAAATATTAAAATTTATGAGAATTAATATATTATATCATAATTAAATAAAAAAATTTTCAATCTTTTTAGAATATTATATTCTTAATAATAATGATTAAAACTATAGCTAATTGAGTATATTATTGATTTTTAATTTTTTTTATTAAATTAATGGATATAATTTTTGCATTTTAAAATTATCAATATATATTAGTTTTGATTATCCATATTACAAATATATTATAAACATGTAATTTATTCAAACAAAAAAATATTTATATTTTAGTAAAATTATAAATATTTGAGATATAATAATTGCTTAGTTATAATAATTTTTTTAAAATTTTGAATTTTATAAATTTAGCTTTATTTTAATAGATTTGTGAAAAATTATGATAAAAGATATTGAATTAAGAAATAAAACCTAGAATTTGAGAATCAGAAAGGAATTCCTATATAATTATAGTAATATATTAAAATTAATAAATTAATTATATTTCTAATTAAGTCAAATATAAATAAATCTTAAAAAGTTGGTATATTTACTGGATCTGATATTATTCTCAAAATTTTTAATAAAATAAATATAATAAAAAAATAAAGAGTGAAGAGTAGTGAGTATTGATTAGAAATCAATAAAAATAGATTTCAAGAATTAATGATAAATTAACAAGCAATTGAGAATATTAATTTGTATTACTTAAATTCAATAAGGTCTTATGGTGTAATGGTCAGCACCAAGGATTCTGATTCTTGTAATCTGAGTTTGATTCTCATTAAGACCTTAGTTAAATCATTGGTTTTTTTGAATGATTTTTATTGAATACAAATTACCATATATATAATTATTATAATATTACTTTGCATTTTTAATAATGGGAATTTTTTGCAATTAAAAATAAATAAACATTTGAATATATGATATATAAAAATAAATATATAATATAAATTTAATAGTTTCTTTTATTATTAATAACTTTTTACTATACTTTTAGCAAACTTCTAACACCTAAAAAACAGTTCTTTTTATTAAATATTAAAATTTGATGTTTCACAAACCAATTAAATTTTCCTGCAAAAATTTTCTTTCTTGTAAGCTGGTTTTTTAATTGCCTAAAGCAATTATAATCACATAGGTTATAATCAAAGGAATATACTAGATGTGGTAGTTTTTTCCAGTTATTTTTAATTAGAAAGTTTTTTACAGCTTTAAATTTATGTATTTTACAATTATCATGCAAAATAATAGGTCTTCTCAAATTATATTGAAAACACTAATTATAAAATATTTTTATTTAAAAAAACAATATATAGTTTACTATTAATTGATTTTCTTTCAGGAACTAAATAAAAATAGCATATACTATTATAATCTATTACAATAATTAACATTTGCTTATTAACAAAGTATTTATTTAAAGGGATTTGTGGAGGGGGTTGATTTAACTTAATCTAGCATCTTAATTTGTGTTTTGGTAAAGGATTATACATAGGGATTTAAGATTCATTAATTATAATTATTTGCTGTAAAAGTTTAAGTTTCTAGTAATATTTCAATAGGTTTTGTTTAGCAATAACTACTCTAACTTTTTTTTAAGCTTTAGTTAAATTATAAAGTACCTATTTTATATTTTTATTTATTAATTTTAGTTTAAACTTTAAAATATATAAAATACTTGTAAGAATAATATTAAAGTGCTTAGATAATTCTTTAGCTGAAATAAAAAGGTACTTTTCAATATATTTTTTCACTCTATTTACAATTGAAAGAGTGATAGTTGAAGTTAGTTTTCTAGATTTTAACAGGTTTTGAATAGTTCTTCTCCTAGCCTTAAAGTAATTTACCCAGCAATAAATTATTGATTTAGATAATGCTTCATTACCAAAAGCTGTTTGTAAATTTTGAATGATTTTAGAGGGTTTGTGGTTAAGTTTTACTGATACTAAAATAAAAGACTTTTGATGGTTACTATTTGGTTTAAGCATGATTAAATTAAACAACCAATTTTAAAAAGTTAATTTTTTAATCAAAAAAACTAATATATATATATATATTAAAAATATATAATTTCCTATTAACTTTGTATATATTTATTCATTTCAAACTAATAATATGTTTGAAAAATTGGAAATTAAAAAATTTCCCATTATTTTAAATTCAAGGTAATAATAAATCACATAATAATATGATAAGGTAATAACCAATTGGATTAATGAAAGTGTTATAACATTTATCTGAATATCAGAAGATAGATATAAGTATATTATTTTTTCTTATTTATTATCTCTTAATTATAAATATAATTGATTCATATGTATTATACTATATTTTTAAACAAATTTCCATTATTCTCCAATATAAAATATAATTCCAAATATTAATCCAAATAATGTCCCATAAATTTCTAAAATTTAGAAAATTATAATAAATCTTAAATTTATGTCAAAAAGCGTCACAAATTTATTTAATTAAAATAAAATCATCTCTTAGTAGAGAGTAATTTAAAAATATGTCAAATCAACTCTTTGAATTTTGTCTCGAAGGCAAACTCTCCGAAATCCAACAGCTCGTAACAAGCGACAAAACACTTATTAAAAAAGTTGATGAGGACGGGCGATTATTAACTCATTGGGCAGGTAATAGCTATCAAAGTAAAATGAATTCAAACTAATAGAGTGGTATTTAGCGAGTGCCGGTCATTTAGATATTTTAGAATATTTGGTTAAAATGGGCGCGGACATTGACGCAGCTGACGAAGTAAAATTATTTAGAATTTATTGAATGTTAATATTAACTGGTTTTTAGGCTGGTTGGACTTGTTTACATATTGCAAGTAATTGAATAGTGATAAAACAATCTATAAATTTATTAATCCTCTATTTTTAGCATCTGGCGGTAAAAATGCGATAGTTCAATACCTACTCAATCAAAAGTGCGACCCCAATGATAAAAATAATTCGGGACACACTCCAATGTAAATAGAATCATATCAATATCAGTTCAGAAACTTATTTAGTATTATTAGTTTTTATACAATTTCCAAAGGTTATTTAAACCTTGCTCAACTATTATTACAACACGGTGCTATTTTAAATATCAAAAATAATTTGGGATATACCCCACTGTAATTTATTTTAAAATTATTTTCAATTAATTAATGTTAATATTTTGATAGACATCGCGCTGTAATGAACTCATCCTTACCCATGGTTAAGCTCTTTTTAGATAATAAGGCACCGGTCAATATGCAGGATAATGAAGGCAATACACCTTTGTAAGCCAATCAACAGTATCAATAGACATAATATTAATATTTTATTTACAGACATTATGCATGTGAAGATAATCAACCTCAAATCTGTCAACTACTATTAGAACGAGGAGCAGATGGCGATATCCCCAACAAGGAAGGTAAAACACCCAAAGATCTGTGTAAAGAACCACTATTGAAGGCTTTGGGTTGGTAAATCTACCAAATTTTTAACATTTGCATTGCGTTATAATGGAAAGATTGTATTTATAAAATAATAAACGTTAAAATTTTATTAAACATTAAATTGATGAAAAAATTATTAATAATTAAGCTAACCACAATCTCCTCTTCAACTCTCTTTTCGCCAAATTTTTCATAACTGAATCGTAAAAAGGTTTAGAATGGTATTTCATATTTAGGAAAACCTTATGTAATTTGTTTGTACTCATCACACTTTCACTTTCCACCTCCTTCCAGTACTCCTTGGCACGATTTTCCAAAGGGTCAAACACGCTAAGTTGGAAGACTTGATCCACAATTTGAGGATTGTCGTTATAGAGGTTGTTTACCATAGTGTAAATGCTACTCTCAAAGTCCTGATTATACAACATCTGAGCACTCACCATCTTTGTCAACTGAGGTATTGTCATACCTCGATTGGGTTGATTGTCCACAGCATTCAGCATACTCATCATTGTGTAGTTGAACTTTTGCGTCATTGGTACGATTCTATTAATTTGACCTGGCGATCTCGGGTAACTTTCCAACATTTGACGATAGAATTTGTACATGTCCCAAGCGGTTATTTCACGATTGGGATTTTGTTTAAAATCTTGGACGATATTTTTGAGCTCGTGGTTAGCTTCGAATGCGTCGATCACTCTCTGGGGTTGTACTGCACTGTCCCTGGGCTGGGAAGGCGACCAGGCATTCAATCCACTAATAGTTAAAATGACTCCAATAATAAAATTAAGCTTCATAATTGATAATAACTTTGTAATTGTTTTAATTTTTAACTCTATAAGTGTATTTATACTAAAACTAAATCTTTTAATTAATTAAAAGCGGTCAATTATTCAAAATTGAAGGATTTTAGACCCCAATGTACAAAATGATCTTCTGAAAAACCACCTTGATCTAGCTTATTTTAATTCGCATTTATTAAATTTGAACCAAGTTTAATTGATGAATGTTAAATTTGAAGACAAATTGAATATTATGAGCATTAATAAATGCTAAGGTTCTATAATTCATGTTATAACTTTTAAATTTTGTAAAATACTATTAAAATTATTTAATTGTACATAATAATGGTTTTATTAGATTTTCTTAAATCTTGAAGAATGTTCTTTAATTTGACAGAAGTAAAATAGGAGGGAGTTATTAATAATAATTTTAATACAATGTAATTTGGAAGGTTTATTTAACATAATTATTTCAAATTGAGCATTCAAAGTTAATAAATGGTTAGGAAAATGTAAGTATTGATGGAATTCAGATATTATTAGTGGTATTGGATTTAGATACTCATTAATCGCAGCAAATACTTTGGTTTAAAATGTATTAGTAATTAATTAAAATGAAAAAAGAACTGAGGGTTAATGAGTGTTAATCAAATGTTTCAACTTGACCAATCTGACCCAAAGACGACGACGCACACCGCCAGTGTTCGTAGTGGGCATTTGAGGAGTCCAATCCGCATTGGACTCATCGAATGTTGATGAATATTCCCAACCGTTGATGTCCACTTCAGCATGCTGGTAGTCAATCTCCCAATTTGTCAACCAGTCAAAATTTGCTGGTAACACTATAGAGTTATCAGGTGTCAAATTCTTAAATTCTAATGGTTGCCCAGTAGTAAAATTTACGAATTTTTCTTTGCCCTCTTGGCGTGTTAGATACTGAGCGTCGTACTTGGGAGCGTCTGTAAACCTGTCGAATAATCCTTTGGGTTTGGCTCTTTCGCGCTCCCAGATGAGGAAGAGGTAGGTGTTATGAAGTTGGTGAGGTAGGTATTGCTGGTTTTGGAGTTTGTGAAGTTCTTCGAGGTATAAGCATACAGGTATGTGATTATTGAGAGCTGCTGCGGCGTACGCTGTCTGATCGTTAAGATCTTTGATGTTGATATCAGCTTGGCCAACTTCGACTAAATATTCTACAATTTGTAATTCTCCCTGAGTGGCGGCAGTAATTAGTGGAGTAAAACCTTTGTTGCTGGTGATATTCACTTGCGCTTGAGCTTCCTCCACCAACCAACGCACTAGCTCAAAATGACCCTTCGATACTGCGTTGTGAAGGGAGGACCAACCTTCTTTATCCCTATGGTTAACATTAGCACCCCTCTGAATCAACAATTTCGCCACATTCAAATGCCCACTAAAACAAGCCTTCAGCAACGGCGTCTCCTTCTCATTATTGAGAGGATCTACCTCAGCGCCCACTTCATCCAGCAACAATTCGACAATATTATAGTGACCCTTGCTCGCCGCATAGTGCAAAGGAACCATACCTGTATGAGGATGGGCGAAATTAACCAATTGCAACATATTTGACACCATCAAATTATTATTGGTAGTCAAATCCAAATTTAAAATTTGTCTCACTAGGTCCTCTCTTCCGTCTAAACACGCATTCTTTAACTGATTGGGAAGCTCTTTAGAATTTGGGACGTTATTGGAATCTTCGACTTGAGCAAAATTATTGAATAGTTCATTATGTAAATTACCATAGTAGGGATGAATTTGACCTAATAAGCATGGTGTGGTAAATTCTGGGCATTCCATTATAATAGTGTATGAAATATTTATTTGTTTTATTATGAACTATTATGGACTTTTGGTGAATATTAAATTAATTTTAATAAATATAGTCAGGAGTATTCAATTATAAATTGAAATGGGAACATGTTTAAAATTTATGGGTAATAAATAAAAAGTGGCACTAGGGGTATAAAACAGATGATAAAATGAAATAATTTGAATTTGAGTTAATAGATATTAAAGAGTTGAAAAAAAAATAAAAAATAGTAATATCACCCAACGTGGGGGTCGAACCCACAACCTTGAGATTAAGAGTCTCACGCTCTACCGATTGAGCTAGCCGGGCTTATAATTATTGCACTTTTGTTATCTAATGTACACTTTCTCTCACACAAAAACCATTGCCAAGTCACCAATCAACACAATAAAGCCATAAAAATAACCCAAACCAGCTGTGACTAAAGTTCTAATCCTTTGATATCCTAATATTCATATTTTCTTATTATTGTTTTGTTGATCTGTCATTTTTTACTTATGCCAACCCTTCCCACTCAATTCTGGGCAGACTTTCTCTATTCTACTTCATAAATATACCATATTTTCCTACTCAAAGCCCCCTTCCGAGCATGCTCACGGCGCCATCTATAGCTTCACTTGAGACATATTCAATTATCTGTTCTACGTCTATTCCTATTAATGTTCGGTGATTTTGCCTTCTTAGCATGCCAATTTCTCGCACTGCCACTGCTGCTGATTTATTTGCCCTTTTCAACATCCCATTTAACAGTAATCATGGTCGGGTGGCTAGGGAACTGATCATCAGTGATCTACTTCAGCTTGTAGGCACCATGCTCACAATCTGGCCTACACAGTGGCTGTGTCAGTGCCCTCGATGACGCTCAAAGAGCTAATACATTTTACAAACTTATTGAATCCACATTTAACTTAAATTATTATTTGAAATTACTATAAATAAATTTATTATTCATATATCTAACAGTAATTTCTCATTTTTTTCATAATTGTGATCATATTTTATCTTTTCATTTCCTAATTAATAATATTTCATTGTTTTCAATCATCAACCTAATGTTTACCAATTCCTAATACTATTGAACATGTTCAATATAAACCATATATTTGATTATCATTATGTACATGATTTCTTTTTGAATATTGAAATTTATTATTTATTTTACCTAGTTTGTAAGTGGAAATTTTATTATTTTCTGTATGGATATAAATTGGATTTGGACTAATTTTGATAAAATTTTTAATGTAAAAAAAATATTTTGATAAATTGTAATATATTAATCAATTAATTTATTAACCATACAATAGATAAATAGTATTGCATTTTTTAACTTGTTAAAATTTCTTTATTTTATATCAATTTTGACATTATTTTCATATTTAATACCATTTTAATCATTCGAATAATTTTTGATATCTAATCAATCCCATTCTATCACGATAAGTTGATATATATTTAATATATTCAAGGGCCATCAAATACTCCGATATTATCTTTCATATTTATTTAATTTTATCATATCTTGACAAAATTCAATATTACTGCGATTGATAGATGATAATATTAGCGAAGTAAGCGTTTTGATATAAAGTTGGAAGATATGATTCACCGAAATTTGAAATAAAAAATTCCCATAATCAAAGGTCAAATTTAAGCTTTAAGTATTTAAACAATTATTATATTGAAAGCAGTAATCAATCAAAACAATTAACGCTAAACAAAAATTTAAATATTTTATATTAAAATATTTTAATATATTATTTAATTATATAATATTTAAATCATAAAAATTTTTATTTTAACTAATTAATAGTAATTATTAACTTTTCAATGTTACGTCATTTTAACAATCAACTAGTAAGAAGGGGATTATATAAAGTAAATTATAATTTCAAGTTGTCTATTATTATTTATTAATAATTTGTTTAATTTAGCTTCGCTCTAATCAATTACCGGTAGCTATTGCCACAAGAGGATATATAACAGCTCCTAGTTATTTTAATGAAGATGGTAGTAGTAACGTTCCTTCTCCATTTATTAATCCTCGTAAGAATTTACCTCTTAATACGGTAAATTACTATTTTATAAAATTTTTAAAAATAAAATATTAATTTAAAAAAAATTTAGATAGTTAAATTTGTACCCCAGCAAGAAGCTTGGATAGTTGAAAGAATGGGTAAATTTCATCGTGTTTTGGATCCTGGTCTTGCTATTTTGATCCCTTTTTTGGATACCATTAAATATGTTCAAGTGTTGAAGGAATTGGCTGTCCCTATCCCTACTCAAACTGCTATTACTGCTGGTAAGATTTGTCATAAAATGATAATAACATAGTTAAAGTTGACAAAATTTAATTATTTTAGATAACGTCACATTAAAGCTTGATGGTGTTCTGTATTACAAAGTGATTGACCCTTACAAAGCTTCTTACGGTGTTGAAGACGCTCATTTTTCAATTTCTCAATTGGCTCAAACTACTATGCGTGCTGAAATTGGTCAGTTAACACTCGATTTAACACTCGCTGAACGCAATACTTTGAATCACAATATTGTCGAAGCCATTAATGCAGCTGCCGAAAACTGGGGTATTAAGTGTTTGAGATACGAAATCAGAGACATTCATCCTCCTGAAAAAGTTGTAGAAGCCATGCATTCCTTAGTGAGTGCTGAACGTTCTAAACGTGCTCAAATTCTCGAATCTGAAGGTCAACGTCAAGCTTCCATTAACGTTGCTGAAGGTAAAAAGCAATCCGTAATTCTCGAATCTGAAGCCATCAAGGCGCAACAAATCAATCAAGCTATTGGTGAAGCTGAAGCTATTCTCGCAAAGGCTAGAGCCACCGCTGAAGGTATTGAAAATGTCGCAAGGAGCACTATCCAGAGCGGAGGTATCAATGCCGTATCTCTATCCGTCGCCCAACAATATGTTGATGCATTCTCCCAATTAGCTAAGGCTGGTAACTCAGTTGTCGTCCCCGCCAATGTCAATGACGTTGGAGGAATGGTCGCCCAAGCTATGGCCATTTTTAAGAATGTTAACCAATCATTTACACCTGAAGGTACGCCTAATCCTGAGCCTCCCAAGTCACAATCACCTCCTCAGCCATCTGCTCCCAACGCTAAATTGAATCCACCCACTATTAACAACATTCCAACTCAGTTCTAAATAATTATTATTGCCACTATTTACTCATTTTGTAGGTTTAATAAATTTTCAATCGCCTCATATTAATTTCATTTCAACAAGATTCAATTATATGATTTGACATCTATAACTTTTTAATTCATTTATACCACATTATTGTTAGTTTTTTCATTTGATTCCAAGCACATCACCTTAGCTTAATTCATATATTAATATATATATATATATATATTGATTAACCAATATAATCATTAGAAGTAAATAAAATTTTAATAAATTTTGATACATTCAGAAAATTAAATTAAATTTATATATTTTAAATTTGTCAAATTTAACTTTCGTAAGGTATATTATATAAAATAATAATCAAGAAATTGTAAAAAAATCAATTCAATTGGGTTTCTAAGGTCTCACTGAGAATCGAACTCAGATTACAGGAATCAGAATCCTGGGTGCTGACCATTACACCATGAGACCTTATTGAATTTAAGTAATACAAGTTAATAATCTGTACAAGCAAGATTTGTTATAGTAACTATAATACCAACTTTTTCCACACTAAACAAACGATTATAAGCATTGAAATAATCCAAATTATACCACTCAATATTATCATATTATATATATATATATATATTAACTCAAAATGTTTTTAGATATTTTAAAATTCAAAATAATTTATTTTCAGTTCTTATATATATATATATATATATATTCTCTAATTAATATTATCTTTCCAAATATTTATTTATTTAAATGATACCTAAATCTAAATAATAAAATCATAATAAAAAAATCACAAATTAATATTGATATTGAAATGCTTCAAAATTATTAAATTAAAATGATTAAAAACTATTAAGTTATAATAATTCTTTATTTTTCAATAGTTTTAAAATTAAATCAATATATTAAATAATATACCATATTAATATATATTAAAAAATAATAAAATTTTCATACAATATTAAATTTGTGGAATATTTTGGTCAAATTATATATTTTTAATAATAACGTATTGAATTGTCATATGATTTCATTCAATTTGAATATATTTCAAAAATTCATCTAAGATTATTAAGATTAATAATATAATTAATAATATTTCTTTTAATAACGATTGGATAGGTAAATGATTGATTAAAATCCATTTCAAAATTATTTTATTATGAAATTTTAATATTTGCATAATAAATATATATATATATAGCTATTTAAAATATTGATAAACTCAAGTTCAAAAAAATACAACTGGTTGAGATATAGTCAAAATCTTTCCAATTTAAATCATTCAATCCAAAATCTAAAAAAGATCTCGATCTTTTATGACATATTCATAGCTTTTGCATAATCATTGTTAAAATGGTAATAAATAATGCATTATCAAATTCGAATAACTTAGCATTACTAAATGATATCATATATATTTCAATTGAATAACTATAAATGAATGAAAATATATAAAAAATTTTATGATACTGAGTAAATATACTATCACCCATAAAGAATTCTAACAGAAACTATATTAAATACTAGTAATCTATTTAATCAATCCAGCTATAAACACTATTAATTTTATATTGATTAAATATACATTTGTCAATTTAGATAAGTGTCAGAGCCAGATTATTTTTAATTTGAATTTATAAATAAAATTTTGAGTCTAGACAATTTTACCGAAGACTAGAATATATTAATGTTGTATATTTCAAAATATATAAAATCTCAATCATTAAATTAATATTGGTACAAGCAATGTATAAAAATTTCAAAGATTTAATATTAGATTAATAATTCATTCATTTTTATATAAATATCATATTATAATTTTAACCAATATTATATAGAAAATATTAAAATTATATAAATTATATTGCGATGGATTTTTAATGATTCCAAAATTTATACTCACCAAATATTTGTAATCAAATACTCAAATATGTTATATTTTAGTAAAATTTTCAGCTATAAAGACTTTGCCAAATTGGGGAAATTCTTCTAAGTAATTATAACAAAGACCCCTGGCATTAAAGGAGATGCCAATTACAGAAGCATTTGATTGAATTATTATATCAAATAATCATACTATAAATATCTCTATCTTAGTTATTTTTTTTCCAGTTTTTTTTAAATTTCATTGAAAATAAAAATCTTTGGAATGTTTTATAATAATCGAGGACAAATAGAACCTGTAAATTCTACTCAATTAATTAATTATTTTAAAAATAAGAAGGCTATTGTTTACAGGACTATTGCAGTGCTGATATTTATTCAAAGTATTATAGTTATTGGTATTTTAAGTGATAAGAGGTTGGAAATCAAACCTATTTTAATTGGTACACTATCGAGCTTTGGCGGTTTAGTATTAATTGAAACTATTGTAAGTTGGTTGATTTTAATTCCACAAATATAGTCATAAATTCAATACTAATAGTAATTTTATTTTATAGGTTTGTATACTATTAATAAAGAGAATGAATCAACAGTATCGAGAAGCCATAGGTGGTCAAACAAATACCAATCTAGCAACTTCGGATCCTGATTTTTCAACTTTAAATCCTATGATGCAGCTGGTCCCCGACAATGAATCTAATATTAGTTTTGTCATACCACCTCCCCCTCCACCTATTTATAATAGTGCTGTGATACATCCACCTAGTTATGATCATATTATATCATCTTCAAATCCAAGCTCACCTGCAGTAGTGAGTTTGACAACTTCAAGGCATTCCAATTAAGATTGAAATAATCTAACTTTTGTACAATATAAATCAATAAAATCAAGTTTTAATTAATTTTAAACTATATAGTCTTAAGAATATTTAAAGATCGTTTTAAAATTAATTTATTCTAAATTCAGGTTTTTCATTCCCCAAAATAACCTAATTGCTAATCTAGTTATTATATTTTGTCCAATATTCCACTCATTTTAAACTAATATAACTAACTCCCGACTAAATAATTAATATATCTGTTAAAATTATTAATTTGTTTGATATTCAAAATGTGATATTTGAAATAAAAAATTATTGAGTTTTTGTAAATAGATTTATTGAACTGGTAATAACTTTTGTGATTAAATTATCTAAAATCTAATTAATAATTAAATGATATTATTATAATAGAAATATTTACCATTTTATAGGGATATGTATTTAATTCCTTATATAATTTTCATTGAATTATAATAATATTATAATTGATATTATTAAATTTTTACTCACGAAATCATGTAGAATTCATTTTGGGAACAAGATAAACTTATATAAATGATATTATATTTTACAATTATTATATAAAAACAATTTTAAAATTTCAACTAAAATAATTAATGTATATTTTAAAAGCTATAGTAAATTATTTAATAATACTATTTATACCAATATAAGTGAAATTTATTGTATACCAATTATATTAAATATTGATATTAATATAATCATATTTGCTAAAGATAAATATTCAAAATTAAATATCATTAAATACTATTGTTATGAATATCAGGTTAAAGATTGATATTACTAAAAAAAATTAATTATTAAAAAATTATTATTAAAATTAATCTTTCAATAATTTTAATAATTTATTATATTCAAATTATTTTAAGATATATATAATATATTAATAGAATTAATAACTCTTATTGGTATATTATAAAATTATAGATTTTATACTTATATCTTTTCGATAGTAAAGTCTTTATATTGAATATTTTATATTATTTCAAAATAAATCTAAAAAATAAAAATACAAATTAATATATTTATTATTATATGATCAAATTAAATATAAATTATTTTTCTATTTAAATATTTCAATATTGATTAATAATAAACTATATTAATAACTTTTTTAATATATTATTAAATAATCTGATTATTTTTTTATAGAATTATATATATTATATTTTAATAATTTAAATATTTAATAATAATATGGAATTTAAAATTAATATATTTTAATTTTTTAAGGTGTTTGATTTATTATTA
>JNEM01010541.1:0-14144 GCA_000697335.1 Conidiobolus incongruus B7586 | reverse complement strand
ACACCGCCTACCATGAAAGGTTTAATATTGAAAAAATTATATAATCCACATATTTTGAATTTTGATAACTAAGAGCAAAAGGTACCATTAGTTGAACCTTGAGCATAATCTTAAATAACCTAAAACCACATTAAATAAAATCTTCATTAGAAATTGGCATTGAGTAGCAAATAGGTTCATCGATAATTTAAATCTATTGATTTTTGTAAATTAATATGTTGAGTTAGGTTTATAATATCCATGGTGATCTTAATATTAATCTATAAAATATATGATCATTAATAATGTAATTCGTCATTATAATTATATACAAATAAATGATTATCACACTGGAGATTATTATCAAATATATTTACCTCTTTCTTGAAACAAAAATATATTATTGATCTATTTCATAATTATCATATTCACTCTATATAGTGATTTAGATAAATTTATTCATTATGATTGCATAATTTGAGAAAAGATATATTACACATGTGCTAAAATCATTAATAGTTTAAATAGCTTTATGATCTAAGAATAAGAATTATTGCTATAGTCATCAGTATCATTATTAGAATACATAAATCAAAGTAGCTGCTGATGATTTTAATGATAGAAATATTCCTTATCAATTGATCTTGTAATAAATTTAATTAGGTTGATTGTGAATACACATGACAGTCTCATGGATGTTCGACAAGTTTGTTAATATACGTGTATGGCTTATTCAGGCTTAGGGATGAGTTTTATAGTTTAGACTGAATAGCTATATTTGTCCATAGTTTGAAAAATTACAGATTATATCAATGTGCGGTTAATATAATTATTGAAAAAATTATAAATTAATATTTTATAAAATAAAACACAGCAACTTTAAAAATTGAGCTTAATTTGATTTTGGTATGAAATTTATCAAATATCACTAAGGGCATAAAGTAGTAACAATATGGTGATAAATTGTAATATCATTTCTGCCATTTTGAATTGCATGATTTTAATAATATTCTTAATTTTTCTCTTCAGAGATACGGATTTAATATGAATCAAAGTTAAAAACATGCAAAAATATTACACAATAGTAATCCATGAACTTTAATAAATTTATATTGAATGGTTAAAATCAGATCTTAGATATAGTAATTTATTTCATATTAGCTTAAAAATTAAAGTTCATTTATTCCCAGATAAAACTTATCTCATTTGATGAATATTCATGCAACTTAGTAAATTTGTCATGAGAAGTTGATGAGAAATGTTTATTAATATGATTGTATTTTGGTTTTAATAGACACACAAGTAGATTACTATGAGCTATCATATGAAAATGTTTAATTATGATTGATTCAGTATGAATTTGTAAATAATTGGAGAAATAATATTAGATGCTGAATTGCGTATACATAGGATATAATATAAAGAATGCCACACTGAGAAATCAAAGGATAATCTGTTTAAATATACTGGTGTCGATCATTAATGAATTTCAAAGTTCATATTAATTGATCATTATGAATTTAATATGCAAACTCTTATTTGTATATATTGAAACAGTAATAAGCCTGTTGATACTAAGATTTACGGAAGTCAAGATCAAATATGCTATTGATAATAATATTATTGGATTATTTATATTTTCACTGTACAATAACATAAAATCACTCATAATTGAATGAATGATGAGTTTTGAAATTTTAATCAACCAATTAAGTGCATATCATAATCGATACTTGAGTCCAATATCAAATGCATAATTTTCAACATTTTTAGTTGATTTCAATTTCAAATTATCATATAATTAAGAAAACTAAAGGACAAGCAGTTAGATTACAAGTGATTAAACGATATGCTTGATGTCAAAAAAGTTGTATTATCGCCGAATTCAACCATGAGATCACAATGCACTATTCAACTGTTCTAGCTTGTATTATCATGAATTTTAATTTTATTTATTTGCGATGAAAAACTAATGGACATATTACCGTGGTAAATTAGAATGGTATCAGTGATTATTACTTGCTTATTTTATATTAGTTTTAATCAAAGTTAATTTATTTGAAATAATGTCATCAATGTATATTGGATAATACAAAATCACAATATAAGTGAATCTTTCTTTTAATGGTATTATTCCTCTCAATATTTATCTGATATTCGGGCAAAACTTATTAATGAAATATATTAAACTAATATAATTAAGGTATAAAATAGTATGACTAAATATGCTTGATAGTAACCAATT
The DNA here is from genome assembly GCA_000697335.1 of Conidiobolus incongruus B7586. NCBI lineage: Eukaryota > Fungi > Entomophthoromycota > Entomophthoromycetes > Entomophthorales > Conidiobolaceae > Conidiobolus > Conidiobolus incongruus. The sequence goes on along the minus strand of JNEM01010541.1, from coordinate 11,920 downwards.
AAAGACTCATTTTATATTGTAACAGCTACGAGTTGAAATATATTAATTGATATCATTGTGATAACATGTACATTGAGTATTGTAGCATTTATCATCAGTTATTTAGTCTTTTATTCTCTAATATGATGCATTATAAAGTTGGTAGTCTACGTATTTTATGTTTGTATCGTTTGAAATTTTAATATAGATGTTTTTCCAATAATATATTTTCTTTTTTATATAATTAAATTTACCTAATATTCAATAACTAGTAAAAGATATCAAATATGCTAAGGAAATTTAACTACAGCAAATGATAAATTGAAAAAATAATAAAACTAAAAATGATAATATTCCAAATAATTTATTTAAATGGTGATTTTAAATTAATTTGCACTTCAATTTATTTAAATATTCGATTTATAATTTTTGGATTTTGATGGACCTTAAAGAATCCTAACTAGTACCAATATAATGATGAATCTAATATAAGGTTGTAAATATTATTTGATAATAAGTATAGTCTTTAAATTAAGTTGTCAATATTATATCAAAAGTGTAAGATTATTATTGTAAAAATGGTAAGTTCATATAATTGAAAATCTAGGGTTTTGTATATTATATTATATTCAAAGATTGAGTTTGATATAAAAATAACCAATATAATTATTTAATATTACTAGTTAATTTGATTATTAACTAATCAACTCATTTTATCCGATACTAAAATTGATAATATTTTAATATAATCTATTTTCAATATGATTTTGATTTTATTAGCGTATTCATTGGCCGCGATATCCGATCCGAGGAAATACATATTCAAATTTAGTAGTTATATCTGGCTTTGTAAATAATTAAAAATATTTTTTATTGACAATCGATAATTATCTAATATGTGTATAGAATTTGAAAAATAATAACAATAGTTTTTAATATTACATAAGTTTCAAATTAATTAGATGAAATATTGATTATTTTTTATTATAAACATTAATTTGAACCTATGAAATATAAAACTTTAATATTATGTAATTATTGATTTGTATAGTATTGTTAAATAATTAGGGCGTAAAATTAATAATTATAATTAAAGGATAATTATTTAAATGTCACTTTTGACCATAGATAACAGCCTGTTATTTGAATTTCGATGGTGAATTTATGAAACTGAGAAGGTAATACAAAATATTAATAAACGGTTAAACAAACCCTTCAAACGGGATAGTTGGTCAACATTATTGGATGTGTGGATTTTAAGTTATTAACGCTTATGGATTGATAATAAGTGATTAAAATGCTATTCTGCCGAAATAGGTTGAATTAGATATCTGCCTAATAAAAGTTAAAAACATTACCACACATCAACAATGCAATTCATTAATTATTACTTGTAATTTGAGAACCGTAACATTTTAATTTTCTAATAGCCCACTTAATCATTCTACTATATATACTCCCTCATTTCTCTTTCTCTCTGATATATTCATTCTAATCTAATAGTTTTATAGTACCTGTATTTCTATAATTAATTTTTAATATTTTCCTTTTACTATACTATCCGCTTATATAATCCTTTGCCTAATATAATACAATGGCCTCCACTTCAGCTGCATTCCATCTTCCTCCTCTTATTACTATCACATCTTCCATTCCAGAGCTGCCAATCTCTCCTAATCCCTCTAAACAATCACCTAAATTAGACGATATTTTCCAGACTTGGGATAAATGTGCCCTTGATGGAGAATTTGGTGACTGGTCTTCAAAATCTCAATCATCTCCAGTCGTTCCCACTTCCAGAAGCTTCAGCTTTTGTTACGGTTCACCATACCCTAGCAACGACTTACTCTCATCTCCTGCCCCTAATCTTTATACTCCCTTGAGAAAGCATTCAGTACCCTCACACGCACTTACTCATTCACCATACAGTCCACCTCACTCACCCTCCCCCAACCGTCACTACTATATGGGATCCCACGGATCCATGCCCCACTCACCTAACCCCAACACCAGGGGCAAGAAGATGCGTCTCAACTTTAGCAAGCATACGACGACCATTTTAAAGAACTGGTTGTTTACTAATCTCGCACATCCCTTCCCCACAGAACAACAAAAAATGAATTTGAGCATGATGACTGGCTTGACAATTGAACAGATCAACAATTGGTTCATTAACGGCAGGAGAAGACTTTTAACCATTAAGAAAGATTCCAATTATAGAAAATACTTTAAAATTAAAAACTAAAGTGATAATTAATTCCAATACTATAATATAAATAGTAATACTAATCCAATTTAATAAATTAATAAATAATTTTTAAAAAGTATACTATGTTTGATTGTCAATTTTATGATTCATCCTTTTATTTTTATTCATTTTTAATTATTTATTTTACATTGTGCCCTCTATATAATATTAGTAAATACCGCATGAAAAAATCTTGAAGAGTATCCAATTTCATTAAAATATCATAGTCTAATAATTATAGATACAAAATTTTATATTAAAATAATGATCAATGATATAATCTTCAAAAAAGCTAAAGTTAATGAATTTTTAAACTATAATATAATATGAATTAAGTCAAAATTGAAAAATTTGACTTAGTAGATTAATATTTTTAATACAGGAATTCATGATGATCAACCTCCACTAAATTCAAGTCTATATTAAATCCGCCGACCATCTCGAATCAATTTGTTAAATTTAATGTCATGAAAACATAAATTCTAGTATTTCAAACACAGAAATTATTTATAAACAATTTTATTGCAGGATTTAATAAGGTTAAATGATTATGGCTATTTAGTCGCATTAGTTTAATACTAGTTTTGATAACTTGTATTAATTGATAGATTAGTATATGCATTATTATCAATCATTATTCAATAAACCTACCAATCAATTATAAAAGTATCATGTACGAACCAGTATCCTAAGTACAGCAATCATTCTCGATACTGATATTATCCCCTAATAAATAATTAAAAATAATCACAAAATTTGGGCGTTATTATCCTTAAATTCGGATAAAAATAAAATTCATCCACCTAAACTTGTCATGAGAAAATAAGTAATTTTCTCATATCAAAATTTCATAGTATCATTCCGAATTCGTATACATAGAGGAAATTGGAATTTGATTGGTTGAATTTAATGTGACATAAAAACCACTCAAATTATATGAACAATGATTACAGTTTAATTAATTGGGGGATTATTTTGATTTGAGTGTTAATTCAGGTGAAAAAAAGAATTTTAATAATAATGGATTATAATAATATTCTATATTTTAGATATTTTTTAACTATATGATATTAAAACTTTTTTTTACAACTATTGACATTAATGTTAAATTTTTTAAAACGGGCTAAAATTCAATATATAACATACATAGATTTACATCAAACTTTACATTTAATTAAATGTGTATTAAATTAAATAAGTAATTAAACTTAATTATTAGTAGGCGTGAATAATTATAAATATTTATTTATTACGTAATTCAAAATTATATAATATATGTACTAATACTTATTAATATATGAAAATTAATTATAATGCATTGTATTTTGCTTAATTTTTATTGATTTAAATGATTATTGAATTAACTTATATTGTATATAAATTCAAACGTTAAATTGGATATTTCTATGTACTTTAAATAGTTATTACTCCAAATAATACTTTTTTCATAAATTAATAATATTGTTAATCTCTTACATATTAGAATTTTATTAATTTTAAATAAATTTTTTGTAATAATGAATAAATTACAAATATTCGATAATTAATTTATAAAAATTATATATCAATTGAATCCTATTATATTAATAATTATCTATTTCCAAATTATGTACACTATCTAAAAAATAGCCTTAAATCCGGTAAATACTTGAATAACTTTAAATACAAAAATATTAATGATTTACTCTATATGCAATCAAATTCTTGTTAACATCCCAAAAATAAATGGGATACAGGATTTAACAAATTCAATTATAAAATTAAGCGGTTTATGGCTTTTAACCTTTGCATCCGATTTTATTATCATGGTTTTTGACATATCGTGTTAAATTTGGAGGAAAAAATTATGGATTTAGTTTATTTGTTGTGGGATTTTGAGTTGAATTATCTATTCCGATATTTATGCCAAGTTCAGGATTTTTTCAATTTTAAGACAATAAAATATGCAATAATATAATACTAAAGAAATAAGTGTGATTTTAATAAATATAAATGATTAATTATATGCTAATTCCTATGAATATTGAATATTTATATTCCAAAAAGCAAATTTAATCAATATTTGATATATTTTAATTTTTAAATTGTTCATAGTACATAAAACAATTTTATATAATCAATGTATATAATGATCAAATTTTAAAACTTTGGAAAATTTCAAAATTTATTCAGTATTTTGAGGTATCGGAAATATTTTTAATTGGTTGATTATTCCGACTAAAATTTGGATATTTTTAAAATATATCTATGTTTAAATGCGATATATTAAGTATACTTGAAAAAAATAAATTAAAAAAATAAATTGATTATATTAACCTAATAAAATATGAGTAATTTCAAGTATGATATTACCTTCTTGGATAGGATCAAATGATTAAGTATCGTTAATTTTGGTTTTAATATATAATATATAATTTTTGAGATTATAACATTAGTATCTTTAATTAAATTTTTTATTTTTATTTCAAATATATTTAGTTTAATGATAATTACAATTGAATATCTCACACTCAATTTTCAGATAATTAAATCAATAAATTCCAATTTTATTAATCTGGACCACCTAAGAATCACACATATATTAACACTAATTTCATTCAAAAATTATAAATGATAATCTTAACGACTGACGATTATATTTCAAATTAAAAATGATATATGATGATTTACATTTAAACTAAAATTATAATATGTTAAGTTACCTGTAACAATCGATTATTATTTTAAAAAAAGAATACTCAATTAAAAAATGATAATGCCAAAGACTATCTAAAATGGGATTTTACAAATCTGACATTGATCTCAAAATTTGATTTTACCACGTTCTTTTAAATTTGGAATTAGCAAATTGATAATCCTAACTGAAATGGCTATGTAGTTAATAAATTAGAGAAAAAAGTAAACAAACTCGTTGAAATTCAATTTAAACATTAGAAAATGATCACTAACGCTTTTGGGTGAGTCTCATTACATCATTGATAAACATATTAAATCAAAATATTGAGAGAATATATTGGATGATTGTGATTAATTTATTAATTATTAAAGTCAATTTTATGGATTATTCAATTAGATTATGTTTTTGAATTGAAAATACCTATGTATTTCCTTTATAATTATATATTAAAAAATGGTTGAATAGAAAACTTTAAATTGGTTGCTGCTAACTTAATAGCTTAGTTAATGTGAGTGGGTGATTAATAACCTCGAATGAAGTTTAACATGTTTGCTATATTGTTGGAGTAGCTGATGACTGCATCCATATCTTCCCTCTTGCGCCCCATCATCTGGATGTAGTGCTCAGGGAATTCTTGCAGCTGGGGAATTCGGCCATATCGGTTCTTGATCGAATCCGGCACTACCCGATTCGGCTGCTGTTGGCATCTTTCGTACCTTCTTGATATTTCGTCTGACGAATATTTGTCAAAGTATATCTCGTTGATCACATCCACAGACGCAGCTTGCACCATATCAGATAATCGATCTGATTCGCGGGGGAAGTCGGATGAGTATGTGTAGCAGTAGTACTCGTCCTCCGTATCTAATGTCGATAGAATAGTGTCTCCGAGCAGTGTGAGAGTATCTGCAAGAGTTGAGGTCCTATTGAAAGCCAATCCGTCATATTGAGGTACGTCTGGATGACGACGTTGCCATTCCCACCAGATCCAGTCTACAAGACCGTGATGAAGATAGAAAATGGGGTCGTTGGGAGAGAATCCTTGGCTCATGTCACCTCCCATCCCTCCAATGTACAAATGCAAAAGGGTGTGGAAGTCCTCGAATTGGTTGCTGAATCGACTGAATTGGGGCGTATCGTTGATCAGAGCATCGATAACTTCGTCAGAGGGAAGAATGCCCATATTGTCGTCAACGATCATTGTTCTGTTGATCGAATTACTAAATACACGACGCAAGCAATGGGGAGTATCCCAATTGGTATGCCAATTGGCCCATGGACCGGTAGTTATGCAATTGTTGCGCATTGGGTCTCCATTTCCTCCAAAATAATCGTTGGTGAGGACGATACTCTTGGCAGGGGCCTCATTATCCAAAGTCCAGTCCCAATATGGTAAATCGATTGCTGGGTCAATTTTCTGCAACTCCAACTCGAACATTCTCAAAAACTTGCGATGCCAAGGGAAGAACTCTGGGCCATTGTGAATCAATTGGAACAAACTGCTGTGAGTTTGGGTGAATTCATCCATAATTGAACCAATGCCTCTGGTGCCAGGAGTATCGTGCAAACGTTGAAAAGCGTTTTTCAGCCTGTTCACCTCATTCATGGATAATTCTCTGATTTCTTTGCGGATTCTAAGTTGACTGCACTTTGCACTCAATATCACATTCAAGCATAAAAGCCATTGAATACAATAGACAAACCAATTCATAATAACAATATGATTAAATTAAATTAAGCACTATATGAATTAAATATAAAAAACTGAATTGTATTAGTACTTTCCAAGTAACAATACAATTTAAATATAAAACGAATTCTCAAAAATGATTACAAATTGAATTGACTAAATATTTAGATTTTCAAAATATCATCAAACTTGAGTGACTACTGTTTAGGATGTAACCAACATTCCACACTATTTAAATGATTTTCTGAGTCTTCATTATATTGGAGAAGATTAACGAATTTTTTTTAAATTTGTGGGGTTGAAGATTTGGAGAATTTAATTTTGAGTTAACGAAAAGTTGTTTAAATTTCCTTATACTCTAGCTTCAGGAGATTTTCTCAATTTTCATTTTACTTAACTCTTCTGTATTATTGGCTGATAGGGCCGTATTTGGAATTAATTCAGTTGAGATGAATTTGCGAATTTTTATTATTTGTATTGGAGTTAAATATTAATTTGAGACCCCAGAGATTTTATTAACTAATTTTCAATTAGTGTTTATTCGCCCGATTCTTCGTTACATCAACCCAATGTTCAGGAGTAAGGTACCCCAGAAGCTCTTCTGCAAGGATCCTTTTTTCCCTCTATCATTATTATTTATTTTGATTAAGATTAATAACAATATACAAATATATTAATAAGTATCCCAATATGCGAGTTTAAATTAGTTATCATTGATCAACTTTTCTTGTCATTTTTTATATGATCCAATTGAGCATATTTGAAAATTTAAAAGAAAATCGGTTAAAAACTTAACCAAATTGAATAAATCATTCAACTATCAAAAAAATCTATGATCTATATATGACATTCTAATATTACATCAATATATTTAGCAAACTATAAAATAAACATATTTGATTAAATAATTAATAAAGGAATTTTTTGATAAATTTTGGTGATAATTAGTTATTTTTTAATTTTAATAGGTTAGAGTGATTGATTCATTTGAAAAGTAGCTGAATAATATCAAGCCATCTTATCAACATCATCTTTTTAAACGGAATCAATATTATAATCAAATGTTTTTATATATCATAACCTGGAACTTTCTAATATTATATAATTCATACATACCAATTCCAACTCTAGATTTAATATATCCTAAATGAATTGTATTAGCTTATAACTCTCTCAGTAAATATGATTAGCGAATTTCTAAAATTCTTAAAAGTTAGTTTCAACTGATTATTTTGTAGCCAACTGCTTGGATAAATTTAGAATTTTGAATGAATTTTGTTTAATAGTCACTATTTTATAAACAAAATATTTGCAAGTTATTGAATTTTTCAGAATTATATTCTATCGAAATTATTATTTATAGTTATTTACCATAATTTGGGTAAAGTTGGCGTTACTTTAAGAAATAATGTATGATTGATGAATATAATTAATGGCAATATATTATGATTAGAATCGAAGGAATTCGAATTTGAAGATTCAAATAGAGGATGTATAGACAAAATACAACTGGATATGAGTGATTGTTCATTAAATAATTAACAATAAATGCTACAATACTCAATGTACATGTTATCACAATGATATCAATTAATATATTTCAACTCGTAGCTGTTACAATATAAAATGAGTCTTTAATTGGTTACTATCAAGCATATTTAGTCATACTATTTTATACCTTAATTATATTAGTTTAATATATTTCATTAATAAGTTTTGCCCGAATATCAGATAAATATTGAGAGGAATAATACCATTAAAAGAAAGATTCACTTATATTGTGATTTTGTATTATCCAATATACATTGATGACATTATTTCAAATAAATTAACTTTGATTAAAACTAATATAAAATAAGCAAGTAATAATCACTGATACCATTCTAATTTACCACGGTAATATGTCCATTAGTTTTTCATCGCAAATAAATAAAATTAAAATTCATGATAATACAAGCTAGAACAGTTGAATAGTGCATTGTGATCTCATGGTTGAATTCGGCGATAATACAACTTTTTTGACATCAAGCATATCGTTTAATCACTTGTAATCTAACTGCTTGTCCTTTAGTTTTCTTAATTATATGATAATTTGAAATTGAAATCAACTAAAAATGTTGAAAATTATGCATTTGATATTGGACTCAAGTATCGATTATGATATGCACTTAATTGGTTGATTAAAATTTCAAAACTCATCATTCATTCAATTATGAGTGATTTTATGTTATTGTACAGTGAAAATATAAATAATCCAATAATATTATTATCAATAGCATATTTGATCTTGACTTCCGTAAATCTTAGTATCAACAGGCTTATTACTGTTTCAATATATACAAATAAGAGTTTGCATATTAAATTCATAATGATCAATTAATATGAACTTTGAAATTCATTAATGATCGACACCAGTATATTTAAACAGATTATCCTTTGATTTCTCAGTGTGGCATTCTTTATATTATATCCTATGTATACGCAATTCAGCATCTAATATTATTTCTCCAATTATTTACAAATTCATACTGAATCAATCATAATTAAACATTTTCATATGATAGCTCATAGTAATCTACTTGTGTGTCTATTAAAACCAAAATACAATCATATTAATAAACATTTCTCATCAACTTCTCATGACAAATTTACTAAGTTGCATGAATATTCATCAAATGAGATAAGTTTTATCTGGGAATAAATGAACTTTAATTTTTAAGCTAATATGAAATAAATTACTATATCTAAGATCTGATTTTAACCATTCAATATAAATTTATTAAAGTTCATGGATTACTATTGTGTAATATTTTTGCATGTTTTTAACTTTGATTCATATTAAATCCGTATCTCTGAAGAGAAAAATTAAGAATATTATTAAAATCATGCAATTCAAAATGGCAGAAATGATATTACAATTTATCACCATATTGTTACTACTTTATGCCCTTAGTGATATTTGATAAATTTCATACCAAAATCAAATTAAGCTCAATTTTTAAAGTTGCTGTGTTTTATTTTATAAAATATTAATTTATAATTTTTTCAATAATTATATTAACCGCACATTGATATAATCTGTAATTTTTCAAACTATGGACAAATATAGCTATTCAGTCTAAACTATAAAACTCATCCCTAAGCCTGAATAAGCCATACACGTATATTAACAAACTTGTCGAACATCCATGAGACTGTCATGTGTATTCACAATCAACCTAATTAAATTTATTACAAGATCAATTGATAAGGAATATTTCTATCATTAAAATCATCAGCAGCTACTTTGATTTATGTATTCTAATAATGATACTGATGACTATAGCAATAATTCTTATTCTTAGATCATAAAGCTATTTAAACTATTAATGATTTTAGCACATGTGTAATATATCTTTTCTCAAATTATGCAATCATAATGAATAAATTTATCTAAATCACTATATAGAGTGAATATGATAATTATGAAATAGATCAATAATATATTTTTGTTTCAAGAAAGAGGTAAATATATTTGATAATAATCTCCAGTGTGATAATCATTTATTTGTATATAATTATAATGACGAATTACATTATTAATGATCATATATTTTATAGATTAATATTAAGATCACCATGGATATTATAAACCTAACTCAACATATTAATTTACAAAAATCAATAGATTTAAATTATCGATGAACCTATTTGCTACTCAATGCCAATTTCTAATGAAGATTTTATTTAATGTGGTTTTAGGTTATTTAAGATTATGCTCAAGGTTCAACTAATGGTACCTTTTGCTCTTAGTTATCAAAATTCAAAATATGTGGATTATATAATTTTTTCAATATTAAACCTTTCATGGTAGGCGGTGTTTGCTTGTATTTTGGCAAAAATATATGGGTATCCAAATTGAATGACTAGTTGTAAATTTAATCAATACTTACAATTTCTTTTATATTCATATTATAGTCGACTATCGTCGTTAATAATGAATATAATTATTAAGCACATAGTAGTTAAATTTAGTATAGAATATACGACTTTGTGTTTACAGAATGCTCGGTTGGTGTATACAATAATCAAAGTCAAAATACACATTCAAACAATTAATTATGAATGAACGATACATATTGAAATTCATTTGGCTTTACAAATTTTGTAATATTGATAACTGAATCATATTAAATCATATTGCATTAATCTTTATTACATTCTTCCGACCCTTTTCTTCCAATAGAATTTAAAATTATATTATCATACTCTGAATAAAAATTGAAAAATTGGGAAAAATTTAACTCTAGTTTTATTTGAAATTTTGTTTTATTTATTTTTCAGGATTAAAAACACTTTGGCTAAAAATAAAATAAGCTGTCTTTCATATGGTCAATTAAAAATGTAATAGCCTTATAATTTTCCAAATATCAAAACCAAAATAATTATGATATTACCAAAACATCAAATTAAAACTAAAATATTTTTATATTCTGGTATAAAAAATAAATAATAATTTTGATTTAAGTTCTTAAACTGCTTTAATATAAAAGTAATGTAAAATATAATATTGATATATATAAAAAAACTTTAAATATTTCCATTTTTATATCAAAATTTTGAGTCATTTATATAATATTCATTAATTCAACATTGATTTTTGACATTATTAAAGTGTATAATAAAAGCATCAAAATTATAAGCTGATCAAATATAATGTAAATAATAGTTTTTATTTAAAATTCTAAACGATCTTTGGTTGAGAAATATTGAGAATTTTTAACTCAAAAACTATACTAATATCTTATTATTTGATTTCAGTTAAAAGAAATTTAATATTTAATTATGTAAAAATCAATAGTTTTATCTCCATGAATTGGATTTTTCAATTGCTTTATATATGTACAATGTTGGATATTATTTACCTATGTTTCAAATTTAAATATATTTGTTTATTTTTGCAATTACCTTACTCAAAAGGAAATTTGATTGATGAAATAATAACTGTTAAAATATTTTACAAAATAGCTTTTTTAATCAAAAAAGGAAATAAATTATATTATCTTTATTATTTATTTGATTCAATATAGATTTTTCAAACATATAATTGCTATATTATTTTAATTGGTATTATGATTATTAGTTGATTTACTAATAACTATTTCAATCATTAATATTGGATTGAATCTGTAATTGAATTGGTTGAAATTATTGATATAATAATTTTAAATTTTTATCAAGTAAATATTTAATTATAAATAGTCAATATATATTATTTATTAGAATATAATAATTTCATAATTATTAAAAGTTATAATATAATAAAATATATTATATATATAACTAA